>OMLM01014249.1:27737-58938 GCA_900302695.1 Helostoma temminkii | reverse complement strand
ATAATAAAAAGAGTTTCATGTTTTAAAATCTGCTTTCTTTCTATGTGAGTCAGAACGTTTTGACATTAAACGTAGTCAAATCAATTTTACAGTGAACTGTCATTCCTAAAACATTTGTAGAACATCCACAGACTGTAAGATGTGTGACTCTGTACCTTTACAGTACCAGGAAACACTATGGCTTTACAACTTCATAGCATGTTTAACTTTTGTGATTGTACTTAATTTGAATCACAATTATTTGTTCTTCCATATGATGTACGATTGGCTGGCTTTTTCTGCACAGTGCAGTATATCTCCATGCTGTTGTCTGCCTCCGTCTTACTTTGGGGTTAACTTGCATTTTAAATGATAACACATTAAAAATCTTCAAAAAGTTTTTCTTGCCAAGGCACAGCAAGAGGCTGCGAATAACAGCTTCATGCCTCATCTCAATGCTGTGGTTCTGTGAACACATTAACATTGTGTCATTGTATTGGACTATTATTCAAGATTCACAAGTATAGTGTTCCTGGGACAAAATTCTTTAAAGGGTGTTTTAAATTCTGTAGATATTAATGGTACAATGAACAAGCCAGCCCTTTTTATGATTTTTATGATTAACTCAAATACAATTAGGAACATGATGTATATATTACAGCGTTTCCCTTTGAATTCACCCAGTAGTGGTGCCACTAGGAAATACAAATAATTTCTGTTTGCTTCATCTACACATCTACACAGTAATTTTACAAATTTAGTAGTACCATAAATACCATTGGTTTCATGTGATGCCGTTTCATGTGTGAGCTTTCTTCTACAGCTAGTTCTAACTTTCCCTATTCACTTAATTATCTTCAGATGTGTCCTGTTCAGCTCCTTTCTGCTGCTGCAGCTGCCATCAACTAACTGTAGCTGATGTGGTGTGATTCATTTATTTGTAAACTTAATGAATTGGTGCATAGTGGGTTTTATATGTCCTAAGCTGATCAAAACTGAAGCTTATTTCCACCATTTTTCTCCCCATTTCAAAATGTACAGATTTTGACTGACGGTAACTGTGCATGTTGTGAATATTAATGAAACATCAAATTTCAGCCACTGTGCCTTTAGCAGGTGTTCTGATCTAAAAACAGTGGCTAAGAGTTATGTGAGTTGTACCAGAGATCACTTAGTTTAACTATAGTGTTTCTGAATGAACACAGTTTAAATAATTATTAACAATAATGTATCATACAACAACTTACCTTCCACATGACGGTCCAGACAAGCAGCTACATAATATTTTTAGGTTTAAGTGCAGTGACCATAAAACTATTTCATACTATGGATGGATGGTTGGTTGGATGGTTGGTTGGTTGGTTGGAGACAGACAGACAGACAGACAGACAGACACACACACACATTTTTATTTAAATTCTAGTTCTGACTGAAACTTATTACATTGTAGAAATTTTTCTATAATACAAAGTTTGTTTTTTTCAGGGCAGTCAAGTCCATTATTAAAGTGTGGAAGTGAAGATCTATAATACAGCTTGAATTTTATGTGTTATTGCCATACACTTTAACCATCTAAAATATGAATACCATAACATAACACTCAAACCTGACATATTTATGGAGTACATTGTAAATCACTTTAAGCAGCTTCCTCTGTTTTCTTAAAATGTGAGTTTTAATTAAACTTAGGTTGAATAATGATTTCTCAAAGTGTAGAACTGAGTTAGCTTGATGTATCTGTGTTTTATAGAAGAGGCTGTCAGGACTAGTTTCACTTCCACACAGTCCATGCTGGGGTTCTGTTGTTGTCAGTATGTTTCTTGAACTGACTGAACTATGTGCAATCATTAAGTCAGAAAACGTATCAGTGCCGTGAGACAGAAACTGTACATTTTAAGCAGAATCTGCTTGAACTTAAACTTCAATCTCAACCAGGACAAAGAGGAAAGGCAGAATGAATAAATAATTACATATTAAATTACAGAGTATCCATAAGTAGTTTGAAGATCAACTGACTTTCTAGAACACAGGGAGTTCTATTAGAACTCTGTCCTGTGACATCACAGAGTCCATGTGTGAGTGTTCTGCAGAACTAGTTCTCAGTTAAGATTTGGAGTTCACAGAGAACGCACACAGTATCTGAGGTAAACTTCAAACATTCATTGCCAGACAAAAACACACTGACTAAACTTTAAGCCAGAGTGTTCAAAGACACAAGAGAAGAAGAAGAGTGGAAGAGGCAGGACAGATAAAGCCAGAAGCCTGAAGACAGAGAGGTAAATGCACTTTAAACAGGCATCTCTATATCTTAGTTTGCAGCTACATTCATTTGTACTAAACTAAAAATGAAAAGGTGAAATTTTTGTGAGTTTATTCAGCGACTGACAGCATGTGGTCGTCAGTGACAAGATGAAAACATTCATGCTTCTGTAACTGAAGAAACTTCAAACATAACTTGTGTTGTAACAAAATGCATATTACAGTGGTGTAGCCCAGCGTAAATGCAGGTATACGCCCTATACCTACTTCTCTTTCAATCGCCACTGTGTATAGGCACTTCTACATCCACCCTGATACGCTAAGACATGGTTAGAGAGGAGAGATGATTAGTCAGGGCAAGACCATTACACCAGTCAGAGGACAGGACACAGAGCCAAAGTGGACAATCGGGGTTAGGAAAGTGAGACGCTGCAGAAATATGCTAAGAGACATATGTATGAGAGTGTGTAATAGATAATATTTGGTTTCAACTAATATTTTATTAAAATTAATTTAAGCAGGGTACTCACAGTGTGTGAAAAGAAATACAATACCTTTTATATAGAAACATTTTCTTTAGTTAGAAACAATTAAAATGTAGCTGAATAAGTGCAAAGTGAAAAGAGAAAGTGTAAAACAAAGTAAACTAAACAACAACAAATATCCCCTAACTAATTCCCCACTAATTCATGTTTTCAGTTTTTAGTGTGTTGCCGTCATTTTTGAGACTGTAGCTTCTTTGTTAGAGTTGTGGACTATATTATGAAAAGGGATTTCTTCACAAATAAAGTAATACAGTCATCACTCATTTATAACTGAACTGTATAGATAACAATTATGACAATGGTAACTTTACAATAAGATAAAGTTGGACCGGTGGTGCACTGTCGCTTCACAGCAAGAAGGTCCTGTGTTTGATTTCTGGGTCGGCCAGGGTCTTTCTGTGTGGAGCTTCCATGTTCTCCCTGTGTTTGCATTGGTTCTCTTCTGGCACTCCGGCTTCCTCCCACAGTCCAAAGACATGCAGTCAGGGTAATTTGGGGACTGGAGACCTGTCCAGGGTGTACCCCGCCTTTTGCCCGGATGATAGCTGAGATAGGTTCCAGCACACCTGCAGTCCCAACAGGGACTAAGCAGTTCAGAAAATGGATGGATGTGATGGTTTTGGTGCAATGGTCTCACTCAAAGCTTATTTTCTTCCCAGTCTGGCTCTGCTGGGACGTGACTTTACTTTGCAACACTAGGAAAAATAAAAATACAAATTATTGTGTGGCTGTTATTCCTCTGAATATTTTTGAGAAGTTTATCTCAGATTAAAAAGAAAGTGCCTCAACTTGAAATATGTGTATGTGCACTTAGACAAATGATTTTAATATTATAATGGTGGCATACAGTTACTCTCTGAGGTCAAGCAGCAAAAGTGAACCTTGTAAACTAAATATGCAACAGTAGTCTACATGTCCCTGCACTTTTTCCATTGCTAGATGGGTCAATATAATAGAAAGATTGTGGGAAAAATGTACAGTATTGTGCAACCATATTACACTTCTCCAGGCACCATACCACTGTATATCTATCATGTGTCTAAAGAAAATCACCTTCAGACTGTGAGATTAATACTCTTTTTTCCTTTTGCTGTCATGTAACACAAGAAAACTGATGTGTTTGATTATATCTTTTCATATTAAGGTTTGTATTACACCATCAGTGACACACATCAGTGAAGGTCATTGGAAAAAATATTAAGTAGAGGCGATCTACAGTAATCTCAAAATGAACATTCTGAACTAGCTAATTATTAACTGGTAATAATCAAAGTAACATTGTATTGCTGTGGTAATATGTTAACAGAAATAATAAATCTAAGCTAACTCAAGATTTCAACACTGGTGTATCCCCACTAGAAAACAACTTCAAGCATCATGGAAACATACAACACTGATGAGATGGCAAACTGCCTCATCTCAGAGGTGGTGGAAGAGGCTGCTTCAAATCTCAATGAGTTGATGCTGCTAATCCACCGCTGGGATGCAGAGGAACGCGCAGCTTCTCAGGAAGACGACTTCCCCGCTGGTTCAACCTCTTTGGTCCAACAGAAGGTGGAATAATACCTGGAAAACTTTTTTGCTCAGTGCCAGATGTTTGCTAAGCAGAACTGGGATGAGGAGAAAGAGATTTACTACAACACCTCTGCAGCTATGTCCCCTGAGGAAGTTAAGAATAGGGAAGAATCAACTTTCACTTTGTCTTTTTCCGACACCACAGCAATCACTGAGGCAGCCAACACACTTGTCTCCCAGGTGATTGATCAATCTACCGAGGCAGTGTAGACCCTCAATGCTGTTGAGACTGTCAGGACACCAAAGCCTGCTAAATTTGCCAGAAAAGGCAAAAAAACAGTTAGCAAGTCATTATACCAAAGGCTGAAGTCAGTCTGTAAGAGAAGCTTCAGCAGAAGGTGGAGCAATCAGGTTTCAGAGCAGCAGGTAGACAAACCTTCCCAAGTGGACCTGAGCTCCACTTTATTTACTACTCCACTCAATTTAGACAAAACAGGGAATGGAGAACTATTCAAGACTCATCCACTGAAGATTTTGACAACGCTGACAATGACAGATCCACTACTGACAGCCCTATGGCAGATACA
This sequence comes from Helostoma temminkii, assembly GCA_900302695.1. NCBI lineage: Eukaryota > Metazoa > Chordata > Actinopteri > Anabantiformes > Helostomatidae > Helostoma > Helostoma temminkii. Next base: position 54,053 of record OMLM01014249.1, on the reverse strand, counting down.
GTACTGAAAGTCAGACCCACTGAAGACGTGGTAGATTGTGACCTGACTGACCTTGGAAGATACAGTACTGAAAGCCATCTTCATCCAGGCATCTTGGAGAAAGAGCAGAACAAGAACCAACCTTCATCCTAGCCATCATGTTGGAGGATAACAGCAAGTCATCTATATCAGCTTCCTCTTCACACTCCATCAGAAACATTTCCAAAAACATGACAACAGTGTGGAAGACACGGTTCAGCAAAAGACAGCATAAAAAGTTCATAACAAAGTGCCAGGAGGATGATACTGCCAGGGAACAAAGTGTCTCTCCACAACCAAACCAAATGTCCACCCCTCTAAAGGTAAGACTACACACAAACTGACAGTAAGAGCTCTGAACTGACTTCAATGTGTTTATTTTTACTGTTTTTAACATTTATTCTTGTTAACTCTAAAGGTAAAGAAGAGCAGGATGATGCTCTATTTATCTATATTTACCTCCAGGATCTTCAGGACAAGATGAACCAACTGAGGAAAAACAACCAACAAACGATCAACTACTTCACTCTCACATCTTTTCTCCTGTGATAGAGATTTTTCCACTGCCTCATGGTTTTCTAAATACTTCAACACATTTTAGACATCTGGGAACATTAATTCCATGTTTAATGTTTGCTTCTGCTCTTTTAGACAGTGGAGGGAAGTAAGTAAAGGCATTTACAATAAAGACGTGAAGAAGAAGCTGATCGACATGTGCATGGATGTGCTGAGGTTCATGTCCAACTCTGTCATTAAATTCATCATGTCTGTCCATCCCTCATCCGCCATATCTGACTAAGTTTTTTAACTGCAACATCCAAAGTTTAGTGGAGAGCTCCTTCAGTCAGGCTATGTGTGAGGTCCTCGGTGCAGACACTTCTGTCAGGATTTCACCTGAATTCACAGGCAATAGCAGCTGAGGTTCTTCATGAGGTCAACTGTGTCCTGTCAGTCGCCATGGAAGCCTCAGTGGATGGAGAACCATGCAGCACCACTGCTCCTGTCAGAGCTGAAATGTCAAAACAAAAAGCAGCAGGGAAAACTCTAGCAGGAGCTACAGCAACAATGAAATCCTTCCTCACAGGACGAGCTGCTGCAGTCAAGAGAAGGACCACAACGATTTGGAGCCAAAGATTTGGAAAAAGGGAGAGAGACAGACAACGATGGCAACACAGTCAGTGTGGAAGAGGTGTTTCAGTAGATGACAGAAGATCCAGCCAGTTTTAGAGAATTCAGAAGACCACGAGGGGGACGACCATAAGACTCCAGCTACCATTTCTGAGAAGACTGAGCAAAAGACCAGAAACAGCTTGTGGGCTTTCATCTGCAGCATCTTCACAAAGGTAACGATACGTTTCCATGGAAATTACTGTGTAATCAGCAAGAGCAAAAAAAAACCAAAAAAAAGAAAACACTGGCATAGAGCTGAGAAGACAGTGTAGCTTTATGGAACATATCTGTGTAGACAATCAGGGATTTATGATGTATTACGTTTTGATAAGTATATATGTATTTTATTTTTATCTGATATGAAGACGTCTTGTCATTGTTTTGTTAAAATGTATCTATAAAGGAGAAGAAGATAAAGACGACAGAGAAGGAAGAGAAGAAGATGAAGAAGTCTTGGACCAAGAGGCTTCATCTGTGTGGCTGCGGTCTTTGCAGTTGAACTTTTCCCCTTCATTCCTACTTCATCCTTATCCCTCCTTCTGCCTCTTACTTCTGCTTTCAGTCACCTTCCTACACCTTTGCGAATGATCATGGGATTTGTGAACACAGTTTCATGTACCTGTGCACATGTGCAGACTCAGGGAGCACTGAGACTCGTGCTGCTGACTCAATGTCCCGCTGTCTTGTGAACGCAGCCATGTCGCTGTGCAGGACAGCGTTCACAGAACAAACACAGAAACAGTCAGTGTTCACAAACACTCAGTGTCGTTTTAGGGCAGCATGGTTTTATCATGCCTGCATGGGTTTACTCCGGGTGCTCCTCTGCCTTGGATCGTTGGCCTTGGAAGTGTGTTCCCGGTGTTCCGTTGCTGGCCCATCCAACCTGCCTGCCTGTTGTTTGTTGTTGTTGTTATAGGTTTTGTGACCTGCCGGTCTTTTCTCTCTTGCTTTCCACTTACCCCAACCGGTTGAGGCAGATGGCCGCCCACCTTGAGCCTTGTTCTGCTGGAGGTTTCTTCCTTTCTTAAAAAGGGAGTTTTTCCTCTCCACTGTAGCTTAGTGCTTGCTCCAGGGCGGATTTGTTAGTGTCTCTGTATTATTTAGTTGTATTTTAAGGTTTAAGGTATTTTAAGCCTTACACTGTCAAGTGAATTGAGAACAGTCTTGTTGTGAATTGGCTCTATATAAACTCGAATTGGAAATTGAATTAAACAAAAAAATTGAAAAGCTTCTTCTCTGCTTTGTGAATACCTAAATATTGCTGGTTTATTGGAGCCCTATATGACAGAGAATTTAAGTGGAACATGACGTTCTCTGATTAAGAGACAGCAGACTAACTAGTCTAGTCCTGCTAGCGTGCCTTAGAGGCTGCACTGTTTGTTATAAACTTTCTATATCAAAGTGCAGGTAATGTAGAGTGACTGAACACTGAACAGCATGAATTGACATGGAGAGCAGTATAAACATGAACATCTGAGTTAGAAATAACTGGTTATTTGATCAAACTGAAGCTCCTGCTGGATTTCCGTAAGAAACACCCAATCACATGTCATGTCATTAACAGTAAAGGATTGCTACTGTTCATCTTAGATTATTGAAGACTTGTCCATGATTTCTGTGGTGAAATAAAAATAACACAAATATCTATAGGCTTTGTAATTCATGAAGCTACGGAGGACTTCAAGAGTAATCATAAATTGTACATTTATGTACTTTTGGTCAGAATGAGTGGTTTCCTTGTTTCACGGTCTTACATTCCTAAACATTCAAAATATAATTTAAGTTTTTTTTAATTGAATAATAAATGAGAGTTCCTACCACCATACTGTAGTGATTCTGGTGAATGCAATAGAGTTTTTTTCTCTGCATGGAAGTGTAAAAATATATCGGTAAAACATTAGAATAAATGACACTACTTGATGCCTGGAATGCTGCACATGATGACTTTAAAGCAGAAGCATGCAGGGAGTTAATATAGCACACGATTCTCCCACCACTGTACTGTCAGGGACAATATCAGGCATGAGGTGGATGAAAAGCCAAACACACAGGAGTTACATGGTACATATTTTTGTTACTGTATTATTACTGTACACATATTGTAATACAATTTCTCGTTGTTTTATAGCATTACTCAATTGTACTGTTTAATTCACACATTACAGGAGAAAAAAAACATTAATATTAATGTAAGAGCTCAGTTGTCCTACTTACATGTTTTGAGAACCTCAACATTTCATTTTGGCAGGGTTGACTTACTGATTCAAGGATTTACTTTTGAAACATAAGGTATGTGCATTTCCTGATTAACTAATTTTGTGCTAGGTGTATAAAGTGTACTGACAAATACACATAGAGCTAAAGCTAGAGTAATAATGAGTGAAATAAGCCAAGGCTACTGAGGAAAATCTGTAAAAGCAGGATGGCTATGGCTATTTTTGTTTCAGACTGTCTTTGGTTTCTGAACCTCTGTCACAGTTATGTTTAAAAGTTAACAACTCTCACAGTGTATACCTACCTTAAAACTCCAAATTTAAGGGATTTTCTGCCTGTAAAAGTAAATGTCTTTGTGGCAATGTATGCTATTGGTGTACTTTCTCCTTTTCTTCTTAAAGGGGCAATTTGCCAGCTTGCACCAAGTATGTTTGTACATAACAGGGGAACAAATAACGTGTATTTTAAGTGTCAACCCACTGAACTTTAAAGCTACAATGTGCATTTTTTGTAAAATCAATCAAAATCACTTCACCCAGGACAACAAATACTGACACTGTGTCAAAACCATACATCTATGGACAAAACCAGTGGCATCTCGCAAACACGCTCAAAGTACCCTTTTGCATCAGTCAGTGATGCACAGGGTTTGACTATATCTGGTTGGTAAAGAGGGGCGCCCTATCAAAGACCTTTGGAAAGGAATATCACTGCACTTCTGCTAGTGTTGTTCAGTTTGTCTGTGTCAAAGGAGGCTTTGACAACAAGTCGCAACATAATGACACGTTCTGGGCATCAGATAATATAATCAAACTATAGCAATATTTGGGAGGACAGTACTGTATTGTTCTTTATTTTGGGTGAACTGAACCTAAAGAGCAAAGCAGCAGTATAAGAAGTAGTGGCTCTAGGTTTGCACTCTTAGCTGTGCTTATTTCTTGCAGATGCAAAGCCATATTAGTGTGTGTGGCTTCTGTTGCCATATCACAGTAAGCAGGAAATCTTTCCCCATTGCCTCTCCCCTGGTGGCCTGGTTGGCGGTTTAATTTTGTTGAAGTCTTGGCAGATTACCGCTACCTCGGTGCTGCTGTCATGGAGAATGTGGCGCAGGCGGGCAGTGAGCGGGGAACAGGCACATTGATAAGGACAGCTGCTCTTGGGAGATTTCCCTGGAGAGAACAGTGAGACAGGACCGACAAAGACACAGTGAACGTCAGGTGAAAACACCAGGACCACCCTCACTGAGGCAAACTGGCTGGTATTCAAGTTCCCCTTATTATCTGATAGGGAGCTTACAAGCTGGGAGGCCATCAACTTTTGTTGGCGGAATCAGACAGCTTAAGGGTTGCATTCTGATTGAATTCACTGGCCCAGGCACAAAAAGATCAGCGAGCAGATTGATAAAAGAAAAATAAGTATTTTTTCCCCACTGGATTTATTATAGAAAAAATAGTTCTCACTTCAGTTGAGTTTTTAACCTTAAACTAAAGATAACAGAAACAGCAGAACAAAAACGTATTGACAACAAGGAGCTTTCATATTCACTAAAAGCAACACGAGGAAAGAGCACCAAAAAATTAATTATTTCAACTTTACATGAGAAAATACATGCTTTAAAGGGCTCGCCAGGGAACAGTTTGTTCTACAATAAAAGCAGTGAAAATGACATTTCTTTCAATGGGTTCACTCACTGAAAACACTCCCTGGGGCACAGCAACGAGGCGCCGCCATTTATCTTAAACTCTCATTTCCATCTACTCTTTTTGTTTACCCAAAACAAAGAACTTAAAACAAAATGGCATTTCCATAAAACAACAAGAAAAGCACCAGCCAGAAACTATGATCACTTTACTTTTCATTGTGAAAGCCAGGCAGCAGCGTGGGCATTCGCCTGAGAGCACCACCAATGCTCTTTTCCAGAATCCCAGTGGGTTTCCTTGACAGAAGTGGAGAGAGAAGTGACTTTGATGAGGAAACATTTCCCTCTCTGTGCGAGTGCTCAGAGGCAGCAAAAACTAGACACAATGTTTATGCATTTGCACGCATGTAAGGATTCATGCAGTGTAAGGATGCAAATTTCTGAACAGGCAGTCTTTTAAAAACTGGTTGTATCATGAATTATAACCATCTGTTTGTGTAGTTTCTGATGTGGGCAAAAATGCTAATAAAATCTCTACACTCACATCAGAGGTCACTTACCACTGCTACAGTGATGTTGTGATAAGGTGATAAGTAGAGACATGTAATATTAGAAGAAAAATAAAAAGTACATCATAGCAGGGATGGATAATGGCACTGTGCTTCCAATTCTAGACTCCAAACTCCAGAATCGATTTGTTTTAATAAAATTTTTGGTAATTCAGTGACAGTTGTCCAGAGCACTCTCAAGCCCATGTAGCTATATTCATCACTGTAACATGACAGTTTCTCATGTAATGCTGTGCGAGGGGGCTGGCTCTCTCTCTCACTCTCTCTCTCTCTCTTTCTGTTTCAGCCCTTGGCTTTTAAACAATGATATTTCTTTTCACAATAGTATGTACTGTAGATGGCAATGGATCTAAATTCTTTACAGTGTTGCTATATTAAATGCTATTTTTCTAAGTGACTGGCAAGTCTCTCACAGAAGACTTAATGTTCTAGGAAGCACAGCGCTGAAGAGATCAATTTTTTAATCTGAAAGCTTCCATCATGTAGGCACCTCAAAATTTTTTACCCATGTCTGACCAGTACGATCTTCCTGTGTTTTTACCTCCTCCTATAATTGTGCAACATCACAGTATAGATAGAAATGGTCCATGTTTATGCTTGTTTGTGGGAGGGCAAGTGCAAGGCACTCAGGACTGGCCAATGTCAGAGGAGCTGCAAGTGCCATATGTTAAAAAAAATGAACAGCTTAATATAACATAGTGCACCACATCATAATAATGCTACTTCTGTAAACACTTATTGCACCTTGTCAGTGTGGCTTTTGCCTCCCTTTTAAATTTATGCACTTCATCAGTTGATTGTCCTGGCATTGTTTCCATAAAACTTCTGTTTCTTTCTGTTAAGTTTGGAGGAAAGGTTTTCCATGATGGAATGCACATTGCTGTTTGAAATCAAGCTGTAAAAGAAATACAGATAAGCTAATGCAATAATTACACTTTCTCCTCCAAATGAAAAGCAGTGTATGGCAGCCCAACAAATTTTAAATACAAAGCTTCTAATCTAAAAATAGAATCACAAGTTATTGTGAAAAGACTGGATCGATGGGCGTACCTACTGATTGATAAGCAGCAATGAGACGTATGTAGCCCATGAAGCCACCTGAGACTCGTCTATACCTCATGCTGATGACCAGCCATTCACCAGCAGTAGACCAACTTGCAGGAATAATCTTCCTGCTGGTTTTATTACAGTGATGAATGGCTGCTCATTAATGTCAGAAACCTATGAAAAGGTTGCACTTAAATGATCAAACTTTTTCATTAAAAAAGTTTCAGATTGGTTAACAGAACATTTCAGCATTTACCTTTGATAGAGGGTGTTTCACTTATTTAACTTAAATACAAGGGCATTGCTTAGAAAAGTTGTATAGTATGACTAATAGGTGTATAGTGTATAAATGTACCTCAACTTATATTTAAAAGCCTTCTTATATTTAGGTTATTTATGGCTCTAAGGTGTTTAAATTAAACTATTGGCAAATTCCTCTGAGGTGCATACCAGTGTTAACTGAAGCCCTCTTATCCCTTCTCGCACCAGCAGCTCAAGAGAAATTGAAAGGGCCCACCTGGAAACCCTAACCCTAACAGGGTTAGGAGGCTAGAAGAGCGATCAAGAGTTTTCCAGTCATAAGCCAGCGACTGTGGGTTTGTCCATTAAAAGGGTGCGTCTGGAGGGTTTATGTATCTCCCCTGAGGTGGCCATTATTAATTAAGAAACTCTAAAGCAGAGCGGTTTCTACAACTTCTTCTTACGCTGCGAAATGGCCAGAAAAACCTTCAAGGTATCCTGGCAGGGGCACAATTCCAACTCCCACAGCCTCTCTACCGGTGTGCCACAGGGCTCAGTTCTTGGTCCTCTTCTTTTTTCTATCTATACATCATTTCTGGGTTCCATCATCCACTCACATGGCTTTTCTTATCATTGCTGACTTAGAGTTTTGCTTGTTTTGTACCTCACTTGTAAGTCGCTTTGGAAAAAAGCATCTGCCAAATGACTAAATGTAAATGTAAATGCTTATGCGTCTAAGAGCATCACCAGCTCTTTTAGGTCTAGGGGTGGTTAACTTGCAGGAGTTTTGTCTCTCAAACCCATGCATCTGGGCATACACTCCTGCTCAAAAGTCTGTTCTTTTCTCGTCTTCTCTTCTTTTATCTTTACACTTTTCACTCAACGCAACCGGTTGAGGCAGATGGCCGCCCAACCCTGAGCTTGGTTCTGCTAGAGGTTTCTTGCTTTTGAAAAGGGAGTTTTACCTCTCCACTGTTGCCCAGTGCTTGCTCATGGGGGATTTGTTGGGCTTGTCTCAATTAAAATTAACTGTCCTTAATATGTGAAGTGCCTTGAGATGACTATGTTGTAATTTGGTGCTATATAAATAAATTGAATTGAAAAATACTGTATGCTCAGCTGCATCACGGGCCTCCCCATGTTTTTCTGTTGGGTTCTACAGTTTTTGAGTGGCGTGGCATGTTCCTTTATGACTCTCACAGTGTTGGGTGAGCCTCAGGTGTAATTGTAAGTGGTCTTGTTTTCAGCGGAGGAAAGGCTGTCTCACATTTTGCCAGCTGTGCTGAGTCCTTTTTTATATCCTGTGTCATCACCCACATGTAACAACAGGGTGAACACTGGGCTTCTACTGTGGCAGTATTATTCAGTACACCTCAGCATGGTACAGTAAACATCCCTTCACATACAGATTCTCTTGTAAACCACACAAATAAAGCACAATGACACTAGGACGAAAGAGATAAAACAATAAAGATGCTGTGGGTCTTTAGTGCTCTTTTGATTGTTTCTGAAATATTGTTCTCTTTGCAGTTAATTACACAAAGGATCTGCAAGATGCTCTCTCTGAAAGTTGATGCCTGCTGCTGAATACTATGTTGAAGTGCATCTGGTCTTGGACTGTTTGTACCTAAAGAACACCTATGAAACATTACTAGTATTTTAAATTGTCTACTTTACAACATTTGTTAATAAATATTGAAGCATCCTTCAAGGCTGGTATATTACACACTATTTCAGTCCTCCACATTTGACACTTATCTGGGGCATTTTATCAGGGGCAGGGGAAAGAATGGAGACAATAATGGGCGCTGTAATTGCAGGACAAGGCTAAAATAGAAAGATGAGCGGTAAAAAAAAAAGATAAAGTCAGACAGAAATCTGACAAAAATCTGTGCTACTGTAAAAGATACCTGATAAAAAATATTGTTTTTGTGCAGCACATTTAATTAGTTTTTGTCTGAGTGGTTAGAAGAGTCAATGAGCATTCAGGAAATAGCTTTAGAATTGGGATGACTGTTACCAAACAGCTATCCAGATTTTGAAAAAGTATTTATTTTTTGGGTAGTAGTGAGTTATCTCTGTATCTCTCTCCATGGTCACATCAGTTAATATTAGTACAAACAACAGACAATGTATGTACCTGTCCTGCTAACTTACCTCTACTAGTCTATATTGCTAGTATTGTTGTAGGAATTAACTTTAAAACGCACCAACACTTACCTGAAGTTAAACCTTTATAATAACCATTAATGATTTATCACACAAGTGTGAAGAATGTTTTTGTACTGGTGAATTATCAGCAATGATTACTTTCACCACACATTTCTGCCAATATGGTGTTTTCATATAGACTGCTGAAATTCAGGATTGCATGGCTTTATAAAAACACAAGAAGACTTTCATCTTGATTTTTTAAAGAATTTTCATTTATTGGTGAGGATTTGGTGGATTAAAAACAAAGTAAGGACTTTTAACATGTACAAATATCTTACTTTTCTTGTGCATCCAGATACTCACAACTTTGTTGGTTCTGAAATATCTAGCAAAATACCAAGATATATCAAGCTTTATGGCTAAAGAAATGACAAAAATGTGTGATATTCAGCTGACAAGGTGGACCAGCTTAAGTTACAAATATGCAAAAATGTTTGCGCAAGACTATGTCCTTAGTTTAAATCCTTTTGTAGCATCCAAAATATTAAAGGAAGAACTTTGTCTTAGGTTACGTGTTCCTTTCTATTTTTCACTGCTCTTTTTTAAGACAAATTTCAGCAGCAATAGTACTAAATCAGGTTCCAGACACTCATGGGTGGAAGGGGCGGGTGCTTGCTGGTCAAAAATAAAGTATATACAGCCAGCATAACATTTATTAAAGACCTTCCTGAATGATTGTAACTGATTTGACTTTTCCTTGAGTCAGGGCGTTGAATTTCTTTTTATACGTTTTTCTTTCCTCCATATTTATTGGTCAAGAGGATTAATCCAACTTACTTTGATGAGCTCGACTTCTTTTTTTTTAACCCTATAAGGCCAATGGTATCATATTTGATACACAAAAATCTTTTGATTTAAGAATTATCATAGACTTCTGATGTATCAAATGTAATACATCAAAAATCTTACATTTAAAATTTTTCTTTATGTTTTTCAACAAAGTGTGCAATACACACTCCAGTTAAAAAAATAGGATGTTGTGGCTATTATTTGTTGGACTGGGCTTTAAAGGGTTAAATACATCTGATGATGTTCTTAATTATTTGACTTTGCCTCTAGAGCCACATTGCATCGGTGGCTTTAATTTTATTTCTTCTTGCATCCACTCATTTTCTTTCGGCAGGGACATACCTGACAACTGGTGGTATGGAAGGATCTCACAACTAACACAACAAGTTAATTGAGGTTGAGTTGGGTTAATACTCCAAACAACTGGTAGGTAACAAACAGACATTCTGGCATTAGACACACCCACAAGTGCTGCAAAAATGAAGTGCAATTTGCACTGGAAAAAACAACAAAACACTTGTCACTTGTATCATTCAAATCAAAGATTTTGACTGCGAGTGACCAGATCTGAAGGATTTAGACCTTCTTAAAAAAGCACACAGTTCAAGTCCCCACCGACCCAGACTGTCAAAACCAAATCGTCATTACGTGTGTTGCTGACTGTAGAAAAACATCTGACTTTGGTGCATTTGTTGGTCCAAACGTGATTACCTCAGACACTAAATGTCATTGCAAGGGGTTAAGGTTTCAAAGGTTTGTCACGAGTATCTAAAAACCAACAATGAGCTTGAAGGAAACTTTGGAATGTCAGGATGCAGTTGTGAACTATATCTAATCATTAACAAGAAGTACAACAAAAAACACATGAGGGTCGTAATGTTTCCGCCAGCTTTCTTCTGCTTTACATGAACCTAATTACACAAGCATGCTTTTCACATGTGTATATTTTGTTTGCATCAAAGAGGGACAGCTTTAAACCCAATGAGTATATTGTAAGTAAAATCGTGGCCTGTTTATTTTCCTGTGCACTGTGTCTAAACAGAAAACTTGCATGCACAAAAAGCTTGGATCTTGTATGATATCTTCCTTTTGACCCATAAAATGTACACCTAAACATATCAATAAGTTGAGTGCATTGTGGGTTTAAGGGACTCCACTACATCCTGGCTGCAGCCTTTCTTCATAAAAACAATACAGATCAGGTATTTTCTATGTACGGCATTATACTACAGCATTAGGGCAATATTGTACAGCAGGGGTAGCCAACCCTGGTCCTAGAGAGCTATAGCCCTGTTTGTTTTCCTGCTATCCCTCCCTTTCCCACTTTTGATTACCTGGATCAGGTGTGTTCAGCCAATCAGGAGCTGTAAGTGCAGGGACAGTTGGAAAACAAGCAGGGCTGTGGCTCTCTAGGACCAGGCTTGGCTACCCCTGTTGTACAGGAACATGACTAGCAATTCAAAGCATGTAAATGCTTTGTGTGGAGTGAATCAGAAGAAGCAAAGCCTAGTCCTCAGATCAAAGCTGCACTAATCCCACCTGCTGATAGGCCCTGTAATGATAATGTTTTGATTGGTCCTCTGAGGGCAATGATCTGGCGCTACTGGAAGGACTCCAAGGACGATTGCCTACTGTATATTACAACTTACATATTCTGTGTTGTGTCCTCTAAACACAGCCCATAGGCTGTCCGTGCAAGTTGTGTGAAACTGACACTGTTCAGTGTGTGAGGCTTTGCCTTGACAAATGTTTGAGTTTGTGCAGGCGGCAACAAACCTCATGACAACACATTGTTCAATCAGCACAATAGCAGAAAACAAATCAAATCTGCTTGTATCTGGTGAATTCATTCACTGAGAAGACATCAGCTTGTCAGTAATAACGTGCAACAAAGCTTACAAATGCATCAACACTTGTACACAGATCTTGTCAGGTGTAGAGCACGACGTGGAGGCCCCTTTTAACAATTCCCCTTCAATTAGATTTCACTCTTGACTTAATCTCTTTATTCGTGTGGAGAGGCTTTTTTTTGTCAAGGAGGTTGTGCATGATGTGGCTTAATCCTTCTGCCTGCATGGGCACAGGCAGGCCTTTGATCAGCTCCTGTTTGATGAGAGATATCGACAGACCTCATCTGACATGGCGGACAGCCCGCTGCTGAGCCGGGCGCTTGATGAGATTAAAAGAGAAGAAGATGGAAGCTCTGAGTGTCAGGAAACATGGAGGAGAAAAAAAAATTGCAGTTACATTTATAACTGCGTGGACCTTGACTTGATTTATGAATACTCTCCGTTTCATTTTATTTCTATCTCTCTCACTGGGTGGTCTGCTCTCTCTCCATCTCATTGCACATACATGAGTAACACAAAAAAAAAAATCTGAGCAAATACTTGTGCACACACACACAGAAGCACAGACTTGACTTCCCACCACTACTAATGATCTCCGATGTGACTTTCTGAGAGGTCAAAGCAGACGCTCGCACAAAATAAGAGCTTGGTTTGTGCGTGAAGGCTGTTTCCCAACGGTTTATTGTCCCCTCTGTGGCTATGTGACATTTAGAAACACTAATAATGTGCTAATGATGCAGTATTTTCACAGAGCTGCACCATGCCACCAATGCCAGGTATGGCAGCTTTCTCTCATTTGCCCTCTTAATGTCCGATTTAACCTGAAACAAAGGTGGCAGAAGATATGTTCATTTGACATACAGCCTGTTCCTCTTGTCACTAAGGTGCCAAATGGCTGTCAGCAGTAAAAGTCATTGTGAAGTCACAGTAAAAGTCACATGTGATTTTAAAGGTTGGGGCTTACAACCTTTGTAACACAACAATTTCACTTTGACAGTTTATATTTGTTCACAGTATAAGGGACAAAATTCCATATGTTCCAACATAAATGTAGCATTTAGAGTTGTCCTTAGGTATTCAAGAAGTAGCTTGTCAGGTGCATTTTCCTTTTGCACTAAAAATAATGCAAATAAGGCAGTATGTAGCTGTGTGTTGAATGCTACCACAGATTGTTAGAACAGGGTCAACTCCTCATTAAGTGTTTTGAATTTGCAGTTTTATTTTGAAGGGAATAGTCGACATGGATAATAAAGAAAAACACTTCACAGAGCATGAAGCATTTAAATGCACAGGAACATAATTTTGGGAGGAAAAAATAAATGAATTTCTATACATTTTGCCTGATGGTCACTTGGCAAACGGGACATGTGTCAACATGACAGGATAGCACAGCACAAGTCTGCATGTGTGACAACATCAACTTTAAGTATTTAAAATTTCTGAATGAACTTGCATTGGACTTCTGGCTTCTGGGTTGTATGCGCATACACACAAAGGCTAGTGAGAGAGACGCTGATGTGATGTCAGAGCGATACGCCCTCTGCTGAGAAAGTAACCCTGCCTTAACTTCTCCCCCACACACAAGAATGAAAGTGTATTTGACAGCAATTTTTCCCCAATTTGCTTCTGTTTAAGCAGATTGTCAACTACTGAATACCAAAGCCTGGCTGCCCCCTGACATTACTCATGGCGCAGTGGATCGAGCGCTCACAGTGGAGGAATTAGAAATTACTGAAAGACATTCAAAACAAAGAGCACTTGAGCCGTGATTTGAGGGCTGGAGGCCTAGGCTGTTTTTTTTTCCCTCCGTCCTCTTTTTCTCTTTAAGCCAGGAGTTATATTATGGGTGCAATTTAATATCTGAGAGGAGGGAGGGATCTGGATTTTCATAATCTTTTGATAAGGAAGGGGATTAAGAATAAAGAAGGGATTAATTCGCTTGATCTGCCAATATGGTGGACCAACAATTTCCCCACGAGGAAGTGATATGTTCTCCTCCTTGTACAAACAAAAGTATAACCCAATTACTGTTCTCTGAAGAAACTTCATTTTGCCACGTCATGTTTTGATGACTGGTCCTGACCTGGTGATATTCAGCATCATCCTCATGCAATCTGTCACTTGTTGAAATGGCCCAAAGGCGCCATATGCAACGGAATCCAAAATGTGTGTAGATAATGTGCTGTACATCAAGATCACTTATTCAATTATCTGGATGAACTAATGATAGAGTAATTACCTCCATATGTAATTATATAAAGTGAGGTCACACACATTGGGCAGTGGGAGCCAGTGCAGGCGTATCCACGTCGTCCATCACAGAAGACAGTAAAATGACTGCCATTCATTCACTGCTGCCAGGCTGACTGGAAATGATATACTGAAGGCCTCACAATAGTGGCTCATGCCACAAGTGGAAGTGAATGCAATGGGTCTAAACTGCAAATTTAGAAAATGAAATAAAATCAATAACATATTTGATAATGAAAAATATCTAGTTCCCTAACTCAAAAATGTAACACTAACAAAATGCCCCATTCACCTAAAAGTCTCTTGTACGTTTGCTTCCCAAGAAACAAAGCCCACAAACCTTCCCTGGTGTATCTGCATTCCCAGGTTAGAAGTAAGCTCAGTATTTAATCAGGCCATTCTGGACAATACGGATGTAGAGGATGAGGTAGGCAAAGAAAGCTTAAAATTTCAAGAACACATTCAACACATAAAAAGTACCTCCTTAAAGGTCTCATATTGTACCCCTTTTGAGGGTTAAAAAAAAGTCCCTTTCTACATGTCCTCAGAATGTGTCTGTAAATTTTCTTGCTGAAAAAACGTACAGATCCCCGTTTGTCCTGGCATTTTGCACTTGGAGCTTGTCACTGGAACTGGTTTTGAACAGCGTTCCCCCTCCCTCCCGTTTGCTGATAAGGACATTTTTTCACGCTGGCTACTACAACAACGTGTGCATGTGCAAACCTCATAACACCTGCAAAAAATAGCAGGTTGATCTACTGAGGGTGCTAACTTAACACTGTGTCTTTGACATGAGTAAAATAGCGCACTATGTGGATTTTGCATCTTTGCCTTTACAAATATGGGGGTGGGGGGATTTTTGCCCAAGTGCACAAAATACAGGTAGGAGAAAAAGCAAAAACACACACAATGTGATTTATCAAGTCTAAAGGTAGTTTGCAGTGCCAGGGATCGTGTCTGAATTTAATGTCCACAAACATGCAATTTTCAATCTTGAATTATTTAGTATTAGCTGTATGGAATCTTGGTCCATCTTGGATCATGTTAAACAGGCTACTGTGATTCAACAGGAAAAAGAGACAAAGAAAGCTTTACGGTACATACAGTATTATGGACCTGTTTTAGTCCTGCACACTTTATCCAAGATGTTGTTCACCTTTATTGGGAGGGAATCGTATGGATATTATAATGCGCTAAAACCTTCAAATGACCAGTGGGGGGCAGTGATATGTCAATATTTACCAGCAGAAGAAGAAGGGAGGGAATGTCATGCTGGCTTGTCAGATTTGTCCTTAATGTTAATGAGCTGAAATAAAAAGTAAAATAAAGACTGTTCGTGTTTCAAATCTTAAATCCGAGTCAAGTCTATGTCACACTCTACTGTGAGTGTGACTTAAGCTCAACTCAATTAACGCAATCGACATCTCTGCTTTTCTCATTTCGAACGAGTGGCTGGTGGTCAGCTGAAAACTGGTTAGATGGTTGACTCAGATCAACTTCACAAATTTCCAAACAGAAAATATGAACACATCGTACTGATCAATGACGTCAAACACAACAGCAAATCAAACACCTATATACCGACATCTAACAAGAATGGTGTCTCATTATAAAAATCACCACACTTTGAGTTCTTACAAGCTACTCTCTGTACAATTTAAATGCCTGAAACACTGAACCTACCCCAGCAGCTGCTTTAGAGAGATTTTCCATTTTAGAACTTGTTGTCATTGGCCTATTATATTACATCTGATTTGACAATTGAACGTACAGCTACAAGTATTCCACCATCATCATTACATCACATCTCCAGAAACAAATGGTGTGAAAAATCACACCACACAAAACACACAAAGCTCAAAAGCAGTGTTAACTACAGTATGTATAAAAGAGAGAGAGACAATCATCTTAAAGCCTGGTGCTTTATGAGGTTTATAATGGGCAATGATCTCTATCTGAAGTGGAGGAGGGAAGATGGAGGTGATTAGAAGTTGATGCTCCCTTAGGCTTAGGATTATGGTAAATATACTGTTCGCCTATGGGGATCATTAAAAACAGCTTCTTCATCCCCTCCAAGTGACTGCTTATGTTACTGGACCCTCAGAGGCAAAGCAAAAGCCAGCCAGCACTGCTGTTGGTTTATGGGGAAATAGGAGATCATAGGACAAAACTGCCCCAGGCAGTGATGATGCATCTTTATAAGTATGTGTTTAGTCAAAATGAAAAATACCACAGATTCACTTTTCTCATTTTTACTTCATCATAGATATTTGAAGTAGTTAAAAATACACTGTCAGCTCATCAAAATACATCTGAAGGTTCAAGAAAGTTGATAAAAAACATAGGTTATTGCTATTCTATCATATTTAAATCTGAAATCACTTTACTTTTTGTAGTTTACATCAAACAACTGTTTCTCTATCACAACGTCATTCTATGCACTAACCACAAAAGGCTGGCTGAATTAAATAAATGTGTACACTACATGCATGAACACGACAACTTATTTGCTTATTATCAAAATTGAGTGTCTGTATTTTCTTACAATAATAGGTCAAATCTTTGTTATGATCATTATAATAAATACCAACAATTTACACTCTGCCTACTAATTCACCTACACTTAATTATGGGTTTTTAACAACTGATCAATCATAACTCTTTTCTGCAGGCAAATCAACAAGCTTTGTCTTTACTCAGTGTGCAGACAGGCAAAATTTTAAGCCACACTATTCAAAACTAACATGTACATGTCCACTGAGATATATAGGGTCAATAAGCAGGCTCTGCACTTGCTGTGATGACAGTGAAGCAACGCTACCCAGCACTGGGCTTTGCCCTCAGGGAGGTCCAGAGTGAGGCTGTGACAGCCTTCAAGCGTTCACACACTTCTCACCTTGAGAGAGAAACTGCTGGACAGGTTTTAAGGAAAAATGTTAAAAAAATGGGATCAGACAGCTGTTCTCTACTGTTCTCTACAAGCAGAGGATAACACAAAAGTGAAGGCCAAATTAACATTAGAGAACAGTATTTCATAATATATAAAATGAAACCTGATGTTTAAATTGAGCTTTGAAAGCTGTTTTGAATCTGACACAAACCCACTGTTTGCTAAAAACCTAAAATGCACTTTAAGAAATGAATTAAAAAAAGAAAATATTTCAGACAAAAGCCGGCAATTGCTATTGGAATATGGTACTAATGTTTGCTGGTTAGGTATATGTAAGTTTATGGAAATATTCCTTTAAATGTGTCAAATTATACCCTTTTTGAGGGTTATTTCATGATCAAAAACCATACAGATCCTTGTTTCTGCCCTGTCTGAAAATTTGCGCTCACAGTCTGTATCCAGAACACCTGGTTTTGAGCTAAAGCTCCTGCCTCCCGGTCTCTTTGCTGACACATGGTTCATGTACCTTCCATGTCAGTAGAACCCACATGAACCTCATTAGTCTGACATGTGCGCGCTTGCGCCCGTGCGCACGTACACACACAAACACACACACAGGTTTGTCAGGTTTGACCATTCCACCAAAAAGCTAATAAATCCTGCTGTTTGCAGAGTAAGGCCACTGTAACAGGGACAAAAAATGGGGATGAATGGGCTGTTCTGGGATTGGATTCTACAAAACAGGAAAAAAATCGAGGGGGTGCACGTCTAACCTGCTGGGCGTGTGTCTACATACACCTGAGAACCATATAAATGTATAGAAATGACTAAAAAGTGGATTTTGCATAATAGGAAACATTTAGAAAGCAGCTCTCTTCCAGCTACAATAGTAATTTCCAATATTAACAATGTTTACCCTTTGTTTCAAACAATTGACCGATTAAATAAAATTGTCCGACACAAAAAGTCAGATTCTTCAGCAATTGGTGGTACATATAGAAGACATGACAATAAACATTATTCTTGCATTGTAATAAAAAGTAGGGCTGCAGGCTGAGCCACCCCCGACCAATTTGGTGCTGTAAGCAAGATTCTAGTTGGCGCATCGCAGCCAGTTTCACTACTAATAACTATTCATACAGCTACACAGAAACTGCATATAACTTTATGTCTTACCCATTTTCTTTGTTTTGGAAACGCACAAAAAGATTTAAAAACAGTAAAAGAAATCGCATCAAACACATCCTAAATACAATATAGTATTCCAAAGAGTATTACACACTAAAAAGTTATATTACAGAAAGCACATTTTGTTTGTTTTAGAATAAGCACAAAGAGCAAGTCTTATTATACAATACTTATGCAAAGTAATCTCAGAGACAGACCTCCTGTAAAATGCACCTCATTTGTAACGGTGGACAAAAAGCTATTTGATGACATCAACTTGAATAACATGACAAAACTTCACACATCAAACATATGAGTTAAGGGCACAGTCATTGTTAAAGATAAAATCCAACATTTTTACTAAACCTGACCACATGTATTAGTGTTACCACCCAACCGTTTACTTTGTTTGCACAGTTGTAATCTAGTCACGTGATGCAGCCTATGCAGATCACATGACTATACAGTATATACAGAACTGATATTATATACTGATACTATATACTCATATACTACTGATACTATATACTCATACTGACACAAGTTGGCTCTAGATTGTCCTATAGTTACACAGGATTTCTGTGAAGGCCAAGTAGTGACGCCAAGAATTGTTGCACCTATCACATTCTTTGGCTTGATACCCAACATGAAAACAATATTACTGGAAGCATATGGAAGGATTAACAGTAGAAGCGAGTACAAACAGTACACCCAGTCACAAAGCTTCACTTACATAACAGCAAAAGGGAATTACGTTTGTAAACCATGCTGTGTGTCCTTCTCACAGAGGCAGAGTAAAGAGAAAAAGATGAGAGATCCATCTTTTAACAGATGTGATGAATATCTGTGCATGACCCATGCTTCTTACTTGATGCATCACCGCAGCGTGCTTGTCATCTTTGTTTTTAGCTTATTATTCTTGAAGAGAATCCACAGATTTGCCTCAGGTGCATTTTTCATTCTCCATTTCATTATTTGCTCAGGTTAATACGAGCAATGGTATCAGCAGCGGCATGGTCGGCTAAGCTGTGTCTAATAGGCTAGAGTCTAGACATACCCATACCAATTATCCACTGTAAATAGAATCCACGCTTTGGTTCAAGGCTTTGTTTATTCAATTCTATTCATTTCATATCTGCATGATTATAATTGAAGAAAATAAACACCTACTATGAAGGTTAAGGCTCAGAAATGTGTGACTGCTGTAGCATATAGGTGCTCTCCTTTATTTTAGTTTTAACATTTATGGAATCAGTACTTTTGAGATAAAGTACAAGGAAAATCAAGGGTTTAATTACAAGACAGCATCTTCTCATTGCTTTGTACAGTACATGTTCTATCAAGTTCCATGTTTTCATGGTGAAGTAGGAAGGCTTTCTAACAATTGATGAAAGTTAAGCAAATGCCTTTTTTTAAGGTAAGCGTTTAACTTAACTCAATTTAGATACTGTACCTTTAATTTCCTTTCATTTCTAAAGGCTTTTACAATGATAATGCACCTACAGTACAAACATTGTTAGTATACAGTAGGAAAATCTAACTATTAAATTATTTTGTATTAAAGTTCAATATAACTGGAAAAATATTCTATTATTCAGCAAATGAACTTCAGGACCTTGCTTCTGATGACCTTACCTCAGTGGTGACCTAGAGCCAGATTGGCAGCAGATTTATTTACATTATTCTTCAAAATGTCAACCTAATGTCTTTTTTCATGCTCCAATGCACCCAAACAAGGTATCCCCATGCATGAAGCAGGAAAACAGCACCACATCATTATGCTCCCACCACCATGTTTAACTATGGGAAGGGTTAAAGGCCTCTCCCTTCCTTTGCCACACAATAGCAACACCCATGTGCTCAAACAAGTCTGGTCTCATCAGACCAACTTCTAAATACTTTCAAAACTCATCTCCGTGTTTCAAATGCCCACAGGCAAACTTCAGTCTGGCTTTGATGTGCTGCTGCGTGACCAATGGAGTTTTTTTGGATGATGACCTCAAAGCTCACTGTGTTGTGAGCCCTCACAACAATCTCCCATGTAACATCAAACCCAGAATAGACCAGTTCAGCACCAATCATCTTTGCAGACATCCATGGTTTCTTAATGATATCTAAATATTTTCCTCTCCAAAGTTTTTAAAATCTTGTATTTTTACCACAGCCATGTTTGTTTCTAACAGAACTTGTCTCCTTGTGTTTTTTGCAATTTACAGCTGTTCTCAACACTCTAAAACGCTTGGAAATGGAAGTACAGTCTTCTTCCTTAAGATGAGCATACACTATCTTCTTTCTAAGTTCCTGATTGATTCCTTTACTTTGTGGCATGATGAAATTACTCCTTACCAAGAATGTAAGAGTAGTTCCTCTCCATCAAGTCTCACAGGCCCGGTTCATTGAAGTCATTAAATACAGTTTAACACAATTTGATCAGGAGTCGTTTGAAAGGTGACTGATTGGTCCTGTGTGGTTTCGGAAAAGAAAGAAAAAAAAATTACATGGGGGATAATACATTTTTTTGGTTGCGATTCAGGAAATCAGTAAAATATTACTATTAAATAATAGAATAGAATATATTAAAACTATAAAAAAGTTATATTTAATGAACTGTGCAGTACACACTAATAAAGAGTTTTCTGATGATCCACTTCATGAGGTCACTAAATGTCAAGTCAGTTTTTTTTTCCCTCTAGGCACAGTACAATGACTCGCAAATATGACTCCCATTTGTTTTTATTTTAACCAGTATTTCATGTGAAACACTACGAGGGAGGAAGTGAGAATTACGCAGCATTAATGTAAACATTATTTGGGTTCTAATCTGTACCATGTCAGGTTAGTTGTTAAATGTTAGGACATTAAAAAAATACCTATTCAGTTTGAGGTCTTGTTTAACAGGTAAAACCAAACTGACTAAAAGAGTTCAACAATACATGTTTAACTAAAAATATATTACAATATTATAAATGATAAAACATGTTCTCAGCAACTGTGGCTGAATTTCTTAAAACTCTAAACACAGTGCAGTAAAGTATTTAAAATAAATCTTGCAAAATGAAATGGCACTCAAAACCATTTCATCAAATTTGATTCCTCCTCCCAGATCAGTACACACAGTGGCATGATTATGTCTCACAGAGAATCAAATATACACTGATGTGATCAATTCACAATGCCATCAGAACCATAACAAGCGATGTCATAATATGTGAGGTCATGGTTCATATTCACATATGTGGAATAAGCTTGCGTTTTCTAATTTTGGTAAAAGTGTAGGGTTGTTCTGTTCCAAAATAGCCTTTACAGTAAAGCATATATATGCAACAAAAGTTTGACCTTAGTATCAAAACCCAGTTGTATTACCTAGGTAAATGCAATGACACACACTACAAAGAAAACAAGTGAACAGCGTTCAGCTGAACTTAAAGCAATCCCAAAATGCAATGAAACAGATCAACAGGTCGCTTTGCATGCTGCCACTGATCCTTCGTGGATCAGAGGTCGGGTGTAGATCCTGTTCAGGCCAGAGAAGCTTATCAGCATCTGCTGTGATGTTCTGCCTTGCCAAGTAGTGGAGGGAAAAATAAATGCCCGGCATGCTGGATCCATCCCTGGCATTCATCCCTTTTTTATACTGTGACTGAAGTATTCTTCCAGTTGAATTTGCACAGGTGCAACATGAGTGAAACTAGTTGGTAATCAGAGTGGCACATTTTGAAGGCCAGTGTTTGTAGGTGCTAAATTATAAAATACTGAATATGTTCAGAGATTAGATTTTTAATGACTTTGAGTGAGACGAATGGAATTGTGAGTTAAGTTCAGCAGTTTGGGGTAATGGTGTTACTGCATTAACTTTAGGTTTTCAGAATTGTGTGCATAATTCTATCTTTTGTGTGTATAAAATGTGGAAAAATTAATTGAAAAACTTTGAGTATAAATTAACCTTGACTTGACATACAGTCCTGCCTTCAACTGACAGCACTTCAGTCACTTATCTTGATAAAAGCGACTTTCACTGTTTGATCTGAGAACTAGACTTTTCCACCAGACTGATGGCTTTATCATATCCTCACCACTTACATTTTAATTCCCAAACACGTCACATGAGACAGTAAGCTGAGGTGGCAAATCATGAATGAGCCACACAGGTTCAGAGACATGAGCTTCCTTTCACAGTGACAGTGCAGCTGTGAGTCAGAGGCGCACCTTCACCTCATCAGCCTGTCCTGCTCCCTGACGTACCACAACATTTGCTTACGGCGCAGAAAGTCTCAGCTGCTCTGCCACTAACCTGAAGTCGTCACTGAGACCACAGTACATTGCAAGTGACACAAAGTCAGAACCTAAAATCTCAGTATAGACATGACTGAATCTTTCATGAATTTATCATTTCTTATTCATAACGACACTCCATCCACAATTTCTTTTTTTGCCCCCAGCAGATCTGCAGCTGACAAAAGAGGTCCTTGGTGTGTGTGTGTGTGTGTGTACGTATGACCTTGTGGGTGCACTTAAAGTTAGAAAGTACGGAGCTTATTTAAAACTAGAGGAAACTGTTGTGACTGGGCGGTCCTGCAGGAAGTCATGCTCTGATTAACAGCTGAAAAATATAGAATGCAGATTAAACAAGTGAAATGATTTGGCTGTGGACTCAAGCATCTGGGGATTGGTGGGGCACATTACATCTCCTAATACCAATTCCATCATATCATGGTCTAACCATCTGTCTGACTGTGTAACCTTTTCTAATCATTTCTTTCCAGTTGGTTCACAACACTTTCAAATCATATTAAATTTGATAGTTTCTTTATCATTTCACTGCAGTTTTTCTTTGCAAGTTTCTTTGTCCTTCCAATCACCTGGTGGCCTCTTCTTTACGTTTAGCTCCCACTCTACCAAGCCTTTTCGTGGTGCAAAGAAAAGCTGTATATAGCTGCTTTTCAAAGATTTTGGATGATATGTTGGTGCATTCAGAGACACTACACTAGTGTGTGGCACAGTAGTTAAATAGCCTATATTACTATAAAGGAACTGCTATAACGTAGAATCATATTTTAAACATTGGAGACAAAATGACTTGTGCGCACTCATCTGCCTGTTGAAGTATTCACACAGTATGAGTTCAGACTCTTATAACTATATTATAGTTAGTATAAGCCTCTAATATCTGGTAGAGATGATGGAGGATCCACAGAAAAAAAATCTTTGTACCAGCACCAGAACAATACATGATTTCTTATTATATTCACTTTCCATTTCAATAAAAAGCTTGTTTTTCTTTCCTGAAATGTGTTGAGGTGGCCAACTCCACATTATTTTCCACCTTAAACCATCTCACAAAATGAGAATCAGGTCAGTTTACCTCTCTGCCCAAAACGCAGCATATCATTATTATAGAAAATCCAATCTTTCTGAAAAATTCTTCACTAGTGCTCAGTCCGGATGTCTGTTTATAGAGAATAAATGGGTATATATTCAACATCATTATCATGCTGTTCAGTTCACTGCTCTTACGCCTTATAGATAAAAGTGTTGTCATCCTGGAAGACACAGCAATTAGTGAAGAAATGTATCATGAGGGGAAAGTGGTAACTAGGAAGTATCATGACAATAATAATTAGAAATTTTCTAGCATGCTGAAGTGAAAGTCCTGCGTGGTACCAAGGCACACTCATGGAAAGACAAACATTTTGCTCATAGTGTATCTTTGGTTTAATAAATAAATCAAGTCTTTACAGTATACACTGAACACTTGAGTCTGTGTGCTTCAGTGGCCTTGAGTGAAAGTTGCAAAACACTGACCATATCCTGTAACATTAAATAAATTATAATGTACATTAAATAAGTACTTATTTTAACCCAAACCACTTTTTTGCCAGACCTACAGGTAATAAAGTGGTTTTCATTCCAGACAATGTCTGGAAAATCAAGCAAAGAATCAGTCATCATGAATTTGGTAACGGGGTAAGAGGAGACAGGGTTCAGGAGGCACAATGTGACGAAAACGTACTATGCAGAAATCACACCGCTTTCAAAACAGGAACAGTAAACAGAAATAGGTGATTTAACAATAAATATATCCCATACAAAGAGCAATTTCTGTTTAAAGTTGGGGTCTACTCATTCTCAATTCATTCATTCTCTATGTAATACATAGAAAAGTTCAGATATCCAATGCATGTCTGAGATTAGCTTCAGGTGTCACTGTGTCTAAACCGAACCAAACAATGACGATTCCACAATTCAATCAAAGTTTTTATGAACACTCCAATAAGCCAGACATCATTATGGAGGTATTTCAAGAGATGCCTGTTGCCACACAGATGTTATTCCCTATATTTCCCTACAGACACCTGCCTGCAGTCATCATGGTGCCATTTCAACATATGCACCCATTAGTGATATGAGAAGGTAAAGATATGGTAGTTAAGATGAGCCATTTATTTATTTATTATTTACTTGCAAATTGTGTGAACGTCTATTTAGTACATTTTTATGTAAAGCATATTTTAAAGCTTATATTTATAAAATTTATAGCATTTACTTTTTTATTAGGAAGCTGCTAAACAAAACTGAAATAATAAAATAAAAATATTTTAATTCTCTGTGCATAATCTGCATACAAGGGCACTAAAAATGTGGTTATAATGTTCCAGTTCCACAGGTACTTAAGCAGACAGTGACCCAATGCTGTTACTGTGTGATATGAACACTCTCCACATTATTTCATGAGTATGTACATAACCCTGCGTCAAGGTGATCGTATGGGAACATATAGAGCTGAGGTAACAGGAGAACAATGTAAAAACAATCATTCGCAGGCTTGTGACCACCTCCAATCACCTGTATACTACAGAACGGTAAATCTCTGCCACTACAGCTCTCAAATGTCTGCCATGAAAAACATCAACCCAGACTGGAAGGTCAGACCCATTTCCATAAAATAGAACAACTATGCACTCGTAATGAAATTCATTTTTCTGTATCTTATAGCCATTTCTGCATTAGCTGGTGAAAAGAAAGAACGAGCATTTTCTTCTATCATCACATTGGTATTTAGAAAAAGAGATTTTCTATGTCAAAATGGATTCCTTTTTTACAAGTTCTGGCTTCAATATTGACTTTGGACCAGGTCTCACAATTGAGCTGGACTCCACTGACGTGGCTACATCCTTGATCTGTCATTCAGTCTAGCTGCACTTTGTTGAGCTGTAATGTATGTGTGCACAGTACAGCCTCCATGAATTCCATTGAATTGTATTGCATTGCATTTCACAAGACTAACTCACACAGCTATATTTGCTGTCACGTATATGACCTTCTGTGTTTGGCCTTTCGAATAAGTCCCTCCTGTGGATGCATGCATATTTCCCGAGGATAAGAAGGCGTTCACAGTCTGAGAACAAAGCTCTTGGAAATGTCTTTACAGCAACAATGTGACAGTATCAGTGCTTAAATGCTCAAATCAACAGTGGAGTTGAATTCATATCCAAACAATATACCACACAACATATCTGGCCAAAAACTTGTTGCTGCATGCATCAGAGCAAAACTCACTATGTTGACTACAGTATGCTGAGTGCTTGAATTAAATGTTGAAAAATGGTAAATAATTTAACTGAGTCAGTTTCGAGTGATGGTATATAGAGGCGTGCTTATATCATTGCTTTTGAAATACCGTGGCAGCTTAATTACAGTGTAGTAGCACAGTGTGTGTGTCCGCAAGCTTTGTCATATCAAACATATTGTTGATGAATGCCTGCTGTCACTACACAGCCTTAAGCCTTTTTCACACTGACTCAGAATCCCAGGGCTGTTGGAATATAGTGTAAATACATTACCCCACAAGAGAATAAAAGTCATGGCTTTGCCTTGTCTGGTTCTGATTTTAGTTTTTTTTTTTTTTTTGCTGAAAAATGACCAAGCATGTAGTGTGAATTAGGTCACTAACAGATCAGCCTGGGGATGTCTTAAACCTTAAATATCTCTTTTAGTCAAACTGTATTGTATATAACAACATTATGCTATGTGCAAATTCTGACATGCCATCATTAATGAATAAACCAAATGACCTGTTACTGAACTTAGGCTACAGTAGTTAGGTTATCACTCACCTCTTCATGGTTCCATTAATGAGCTTTCTGAAAGCTGGGAATTCCACTGTGACACTGGCCACACTCCACCACATACCGTACTCAATATAAGTAACATATTGTATTATGGTTTAATTTTTTTAACCTCTATTTTACAGAAATAAAC
>OMLM01014249.1:0-22322 GCA_900302695.1 Helostoma temminkii | reverse complement strand
ATCTGCAATAATTTCTGTTACTGGGGAAAATAATAAGCATGAATTAAAAAAAAAAATTAAAAGCAGGATGCAAAATATTTTACAATAACCGTATTTAAAAATGTGTTCAATTATTTAAAAATTGCATTGTCAGATAATATATTTTCCCTTATTTATTCATTCAGATTTAGCTGTTCCATACTGGCTTCTAAAAATATGAAGGCCCCCTTCACCTTTTCAATATTTTGTTGATTTTCTCTCACATGCAGCCAATAACTTACAAAGATTTAAACTCTAGGACTGCCAAGTGATAAAAAATGATCTATAACATGTTTTGTAATAAATTAATTTATTCAAATCTATAATCTTTTTTTTTTTTTAAAGATAAAACTTTATTTTGGCAGACGAGTGAATCATGTCAGCCCGTGACAGATCGTTGTGACCCTACCTCGAGTTCTTTCTGTATGTTGGAGGTGTAGTTGGTCTGACATTAAAGTGACATTACAGAATATGTCCATTGTGAAATTAATACAGTAATAATTCATTTCTAACACAATGTTAATGGACAAACTAGCAAAATAAGATCTGTCTGCCGGAATGTTGCAGCACCCATACTTATGCTCATATAGAATGTTTTGCCATTCACTCATCATCTACCTTATTAGTGCCAGTGAACTAGATAATATACTTGGCCCACATCTGTCTGGACATTTACTGTGGTGTTTAGTTCTGGGGTGTAAATAGTAAATGTTATGTTATGTTAGTAAATATTTTCTCTCCCCTTGTTGCTCTCCATCCTTCCTGGTGCTGGTAGGTTTTCATCCATATTCTGATAATTTAGATGAATTAATTGAAATGAACGCTTTATTTACAGATACTTTCTATTTAGATAGCTAGAACTGCTACAATTGATATATTACTTTGATAGAAATAATTACTGACTAATCCAATAAGTAATAAATATTCCTATTAATGCATGTAACACAAACTAACTTTCTTCAGTAAACAGAGGGTTTCTTCTCCCTTATTTGCAAATCTACAGAAGCGGTCTGGCATGACTTTCATTCCCTCATTCAGAAACCACAAATCTGATTGCACTGATTTTAAGACATTTACATTGGGTGAAGGCAAAAATCCTGACTGGATTGCAACCTGTTAGTTTGTTATCCAAGACATGTTTTAACTAAAGGTATTGCTTAGAATCAATCAGTCATCCCTGCAACACAGTAGTGTGAATGCAGGGACAGACACGGCAACCTCAGAACTCCCATTTTAATCGAAATGTTACACTGTGGTTTCCTCCTCAGTTTTCCAAACTGTAACTACGTGGACAATAACTGTAACGTTTTTCAGTTAATTCACTGTATTTAAGCTTTTATTGTCCTGTACTTGTCTGTAATCACTTTTATTTAAATGTCTGTGTGAAACAGACTGTGAAACTGATGCCTGAATACTCCTTTATCACACTGTAAATGGTAGAGCATCCCCTAGGTATCGTATCAGATTTGAAATTAGTGTAAGTGATTTTAAAAACTCAATTAAATGTACTATGTTAGTCCATTTCTGAGTTACTCCCAGATAATGCTTAATTAAAGCCCAGTTCCCAAGTTCACAATAAACTGCATCATATTGTTGTGTTAAACTCCAGTACTCTTGGTGTTTGTCACCACATAATCAAGCTGATGTCCTGCACGGTCTGTGGTGTCTGTAAATAGTGCTGAACATACTGGAATACTGTGCCAAAGATGCGAGGGTGGTCGATGTCGATCATATGATATGTCATGTGGCACATCATAGTGGACAGTTTTAAACCCTTCAGAAATGTGGTTCACAACCAGGAAGACTTTAATATTAAACAGTTAAAGCTGTCAGTGAAACTCACTGATGTTGGATGCAAAAAAAAAAAAGGCATTGTTTATTATCCGTGTTTTTGATTTGAGGACAAAATTAGAAATATAAAAATATCCATGCATTCATCCATTTTTTGTACCACTTAGTCCCTGTAGGGGTCGCGGGCATGCGAGTTTATCTCAGCTATCATTGGGTGAGAGGCGGGGTACACCCCTTGGACAGGTCACCAGTCCATCACAGGGCCACATATAGACAAAGACAACCATTCACACTATCACTCACACCATGGGCAATTTAGAGTCTCCAATTAACTTGAGTGAATGTCTTTGGACTTTGAAAGGAAGCTGGAGTGCCGGGAGAGAACCCACACAGACATGGGCAGAACATGCAAACTCCACACAGAAAGACTCTGGCTGACAAACCCAGGACCTTCTTGATGTGAGGCGACAGTGCTAACTACACAACTACACCGCCGTGCCGCCAATATAAAAACACCACACTGTAATTATTTTCATTTTGATTTGGAAATGAATGAATCCCCTCTGCTCCACCCATCCCTCACAGCCACACTCTGCCCTGCACTTTAGGTTATCATCAATGTGAAATTTGACTAAATGAGAATGCTGTAAAAATGAAAGAGAAGTAAATCAATTTCTTTGATGGCAGAGCTGTTCAGAGTCTCGGTCAAACAAGGCTTTAACATCACCTCTCTACGTCACGATAAGATTTAGAACATATTGCTAGTAAAAAATGTTTTTAAAAAAGTGACGTATTGTAGCTTTAAGAGCCAACACGACTTAAAAGTAACTCTGTAACCAGGCAACAAGAGCTTGTCGACCAAGAATTAAGAGCGAGAGTTCCTCTGCAGACATAAGAAAAAATCCACAAAGACAAGCATCACTGCAACAATCAATCGGCCTTTATTGTGCTGTGACCAATTGGTAACAACCCCTGAAAAAAAACACGCATAACGCAGTGGAGCTCAAAAAAAGCTGCTCTGATCTGAGAAAGTGAATTCTCTGGCGTAAACAAAAATGTTATGTCTGGCAAATCATTAAGGAAACACACACCTTAAGGTGAAGCAAAGTGGAGCTACTGTCATGTTATGCAAATGGTTCTCAGTGTTAGAAATGGTGGGCTTTTTCTTGCTGTGATCATTTGTCTTGTTTCAAGCAGTTCCAGTCACCTGTTACTAATTTTGGGATCATCCAGAATGGTATCACTTGAATATTTTATAAACTTTTCAGTCTTTGCCTCTTTTTTTGTTTAGTTTTTGTGTGTTGCAGGCATCAAACCCTAAAAGTGAAAACAGACAAAGGTTTATGAATGAAAATAATTAAGCCATTTTTATTTTTATTGTATTTTAGAAAAAGGTCCAACTTTTTAGAAATTGGACTTTGTATTTTAGGGTATGGGGGAGTTATATCACAATACATTAAAAAAAACTCTTGATTGTACTGTAAAGTTGATATTTAGCTAAACCTTGGTTTAATGTGTTACTGTAAGTGCTGTACCACAAGAGATTTTCAGTTGTTAGGTAATATCTTGTGAAACAACCATTCTCATTTTTTCCCTAAAATTTTTCTCTTATGGTACCATGGTACAGAGTGGGACAATAAATATAATGATTTTATTTCATGTTAGGTTGACACGCACAGCAAGAGCATAGTATCAGCGTGCAGCAGGACACATGTTAATGTTTGGGCTATTGTAGCTGTGCACAGCTCAGGAGTGGGAGTGAGATAAAATCCAAAGAAAACTCAATCGACAGCATTACTAAAGAAGACGCCCTGATCGACACAGCCCAAGTCTCAAAGGACACGGTAATTGCTGAGTAGCAGTAGTATGGAGGTATTTTGGGTTATGGTGTAGACTGCAAACTGTGTAGAAAGCATGTTTCTACAAAGGGGGTTTTATTTGGTTTGCTATATACAATAATTCCATATAGTTGTATTATAAAATTCTGTAAGCTCTTGAACCTTACATTGAAAAGTGCCTTGAGATGACTGTTGTTGTGAATTAACACCATGTAAATAATCTGAATTGATTTGAAGACAGGTAATACCACTTATTTTTTTCACTACTGTGCTGTTGAGCCTGAAGCTAGAGGAAGAAGTGTGACAAATACTACAAAATAGGTGGCAAATACTCTTTCACAGCACTGTATCTGAAGCAGTACCGTCCCTTAGAGCACACACACAATGCACAATTTCACAGCCCCAGACCCAAGAAAGTGCTGGTGGCCCCCTAAAACTAGTGTTATCAACAGACCTGATGGTGTCCATTTTCTCAATCCTTACAACAAAAATACATTTAAAAACAATAAAACAGAGGCACTGTGATATCACAAATGCAACAATGTGCTTTATTGCGAAAGACAATTCCAGTAAACTGACAAATTTAAGGCGCTAAATTTAACCTTTATGTCAATTAGTACTAACAGTACTAAAGAGTAAAATGTAGTATTTTAAGTTTGATAAAAATAGTGAAGAATAGTGATTAGTGAAAGATACATAAACATTATCTTGTACATAAAACATTTTTAATGCTTATCACCCAGCCCTACTGTAGTAGTGAGTTTTGCTAATTTGAGGTGGTGGTATTGTCATTTAAAGTCAACAGCTGGCTATTGATACTCAGGTTGCAGTAACACTAATAAAAAGTACTAATATAATGTGCCCTGTCCTTCAGTGATGGAATGGGGCTCAGTTGAGATGAGTTATTGTCGGAATCTTCTCTGCCAAGTTAATCCCACTACATACAAGGGGATGAAAGGAAAGCCAGGACAGAAACATTTTAATTTGGAGATGGTGCACTAGCAACACTATTTTAATGTTTTCAGAGCTTTACCAGAAAATCTTTCTCTAAGCTTCGCGCACACAAAGCTATACCTTTGCTTTTGAATTACAGTAAAAGCCTTCTTACTGTATCTGACACTGAAGACGATTAAATTTTGTCGGGCTGACCTGATCTGACACATACTTACATTATTTAATGGAACCTGACACAACCCTGAAGTTTTATCAGTGCCACAGTTCAACAGAGAAGCTGTATGTTTACAAAGATGTGTCATATGGGCACACCTAGGGATGATCTTAAAGGGCCTCCTTATACATTTTCAACATAATTAGTGCTGCACATCAGCCCCAAATGTCCAATATAATCCCCCCTCCTTTGATCATGATTTCCTCCTAATCTGGTTGAAAGTGCTTGGTGAAGACAGCCAGAGGCAATATGTCTGCTCTAGGTAGCATACCTGCTTCCTCTCGCAGAAAACAGCATTAATTACCTCTAGTCATACATTGAAACCAACCTGAGTGACCAAAGTGAAACTTAAATCTCTCATTGGATGAATCAGCAGCACGGACTTGTCGGGTTCATGTTGATATGAGCCGGGAGACACAGCTGGAGAGGCGGTGGAAGCTCGGGCAGCATCCTTTGTATTCAAACTTCATTATAACTGATTAAAGTGACTTTGCATCACTGCATCATCTGGTCACATCAGATGACTGGATTAGTCGAAGGGAGGGATTTTTTTTTAACTCCTCAGTTTTAACACAGACTGTGCTTTTAATCCTCACACACTATATTTTCCATGCAGAAACACACACATCCCGTAATCACAATGCTTCACAAACTTTCTGCCACCTGCAAAGAATGGACCTTTTGTTCTCTACTGGTTAAGCTGATAAAAGACAATAGACACTGACCATGACATTGGAAGTCATTAATATACTTATGTGCACCTTCTGTAAAACAAGACAGAATAAGGGGGTATAGATAAGAGGCACATACAGTATGTGATTCTTCAGCACAGATAAGCATACACATTAGTTTGAGATATGTCTTTTCTTACACTTCATGTGGTTCTTTTTTTTTTTTTTGCTGGTTCTAGTGTTCTTTCCTAATCCTTTTCATAGCAAAACCCACATGCCTTCCGAGTAGAAAGGTATGCGTGTACACAGCTGAAGACCAACTCCATGCTTCTATGTCTCTCAGCTGCACCTGTATTCATCCAAGAAGGGAAATAAATTCTAACTGCTTTCAAATTCTCAGAGTGACACATATTTGCTCTCATGTTAAATTTAACAATGTTTTTAACCCTGAAAATTACTACAACACTGTCTCTGCAACTCTAATATTGCTTCAACACTGTGTTACTTCCTGCAATGTTCACCAGACAAGATCACAACTGTGAAGAACAGATGATGGCACCGCCTTAAACACCCATCTGTCCAAACACTCCATACAGCAGTCAGGACCTCTGATGGTATTAGTGTCTGGATGCTCTCCAGAACTGAGCATGATGCAAGAATGTATTAAAAGCCTCCCCTGGTTATAGCCAGTTATTGGTCATTTTAACAGTCTCCACATTTGAAATGCTGATTGATTTGTGTTTGCACAAGACCTGATTTGTGTTCACCATAGCTGCAGAAATTATTATTGTCTGATGATGAAGAAGCCTCTTTGTGAATAACAAGGGTCAAATATATTGACTATCAGTGTAATTTGCATATGCAGCTCATAATTCTATTAACTGATCTCACATACTGATGTGTATGGATGAATATAGAGCCACATCCAGGTAATTTTTCCTCTACTTTCCTTCAGCATACATGTACTGTTTTCTAAAAGTCCCATGAGTCATTGTCAGAAATCAATACGTATTATTGTCAGCTCTGCTCTCACAACTAATGAGCAATGAGCACTAATGATAGCAATCAGACTGTGCAGAATTTTGGTACAGAAAACTCTATAATCAGTTGCCTAGAATTTGTTGCTATTTCCACTGTGACAAGACACCAGCAATTTAGCTTTAAGAACACTCGATACACTGACATTTGATTGTTGAAGAAACACTGTCCATTACTCTAAAGGTGCACACTGACCTGTTTAAGCACCTACATGATTGATATTAATTTTAAGATTTTTAAGAATTTTAATTTCTCTTCTATGGTATTTGTTTGGGACCTTGAAACAATCCAAACACATGAAAGAGTGGGGCATGTAGCAAAAGCCTTTATCTGTGATCAGTCAAGACAATTCAGCATTTACATGTACGTATGAAGACACGTGAATGCACCACAGGCACAACAGCATAGCCACATGACTTAACTCATTCATGCTACTGTTAATTTGAAAAGACACAGCTGTTTTGTGTTATTTTTCACAACAATGGAGGCATCCACATTAATTCCATCTCTTGCTTTTCCTTTTCTGAATAGTCAGCAGTGCTGACAACACACTGTTCTCTTCCAATTTACTTGTCAACATTGTATTCACAGCCCTTTCTAAGTGTGTTGGCCAGCATCTATAGGACAAATCCTCCCTGATTAGTCCCTGTTTGCACAAGACAACTCGTGCTTTATAGTGAATGATCTGCCAACAGCTGTGCCACTCACTTGCTGCAGCTTCCTACCCGTACCTGCGCCCCCTTGCCACACCTTGTGACCCAAAACATGGCAAAGTAGTTAAGATGATGGAGGGATGGAAATCTAAATTTGTAGACTTTATCATAAATCAAGTGTGGGGTTAAGACAGCTACACCAAATTAACTTAACCAAATTAACTAAAGTTTATCACCGGCAGATCGGCATAAGCAAAAAAAAGAAAGTATTAGTATAACATTTATCACATTTACAGTAAAAAGGAAGAACTTGAACTTGATGAGCAAACTTTGGCAATAGCAAATGACAAGGTTATGCAGTGTTAATCCCACACAAGGAGAATATCTCATCTCCACAGCAAAATATCAGTGTTCTTCAGGTTTATCCTCTGTGTTCATCTAATCCATGACACAACAGAAGAAACAGTTCAGTGAGGTTAGTTGGTTCAGTTCTACGAGTGTGACAAGATCTCGAGCTGTGTCGAGGTGAAAAGCTGTCAATATCGGTACATAACAAAACCATAGCAGCAGATGACATGATGCGAGTGTGGCACAGAAGATGCCCTCATCACTTTTAAATTTATAGGGCAACATTTTTGGTACCCAGAGTTAACAAAAAGTGACAAGACACAACAATGTGTAAGTATTGTAAGAAAATACTCTACACTGCAGATAACACGAGCGCAAAGACACCAGTGAGTCCAACAGCTCCTCCCAACTGTTCCATCACGATCAACATTAGTGTGAACTTTAACTATAGATGGAGGCTGGTTTGACCTTGCAAATTCGAACAGCGGTTCACTTCAGAGGAGACACAGTTACTGGCCAAAGTTCTCAACTGCTTCTTCTCAACACACTGAGTGTGTAGCTCCCATTTTTGTTATTTATATGCTTTTTATTTTTTATGTTCAAATTACATAGCTTCAAATTCATGAGAAGTGCATGTACAATTGAAATTATACAACAGACACACTTAAGTTTATGGTAAAATCTTTTATAGTGTGTGCACATTATCTCGCCCTCGTTATTCAACCACACAAATTAGACATTCATTATGATGTTAGTTAAAACATTTCAAAATGCTCCTGCATTATTTTGGATTTTGTGACTTTCAGTCAAATAAATATACTATTTCTGTTGCCGTTTAGTTCATTATTGAAGTTTTTTTTAACATATTCTCATGAACACAGTATTGTGTTATGTCTTGTGAACTAAGTGTGTAGTCACACCTCTAGTTCAGTTTTACCTGTCACAACTCTGCAGCTTCATACCTGAGCTGAGTGTGGAGAAGCATTACTCACGTCACAATCAACGAGACGAGTAACTGTGTGGTGATAAATACTTAAGATAACACGTAGTGCTGGGGGGTACACTGGCAGTATATTTTCATATATCACACCCCTATCTTCTCGTGGGCCACTGGCAGGTGCATGTGTTGTGGTATGTTGTCTGCTATGAATAGTAGCAGAAAGCACAACTGCACGCAAAGCAGAAAGAAGCATATATGAGGGACAATCATTCAGGCCTTAGACAAAACACTGTAACATTAGTAACAACTTTGATCTTAATCCAGTTGTTCTGTTTCATTGGTGCACAGCCACCTGAAAAAAAACAAAACAGAGGTCTGGCAGCTCGAGGATGACATTCCCCCTGCCGCAGCCTCCCACAGTCCCAGCCCCTGCCGTGTCAGCGTCTGAGCTTCATATCACTCTGGATCCAGACTTGGATGGGTCCGCCTCCTCTGCCAGCCCCTTGCCAGCCGGTTTGCCACTGCGTCCCATCACTGTTAAAAGGAGGAGTGCCCCACTCGGGAGCTAGCTTTACTAGCATCATCTACCCCACTTCCAGTCATGAGTCAGCTGCTGCTGAAGCTGCCAGAGTTGATCTTTTTGGCGGCCGAATGGTCTGTTTTCCTTCCATCCTGACCCAGAATTGCCAGGAGAGCAGTGCCTTTGGTCAGTACAACCCATGAATCCCCTGCTGTTACATTTTATTTTGTGGCTGCCTGCGGTGCCCCCACGAAGCTATCCACCTACTCTCCTATCACCAAGGTGATACCGCTGTTCCTCCACTGGAACCAAGCCTAGCTTCACTCTTCAAAGCCAAGTGTGTTGTCGGAGCAGAAAGGGACCCCCGCTCACATCTACCTGCACAAAGTTATCAGCACCCAGTGACCAGATGAAAACTATCTTGCGAATTAAGAGCTGCGTTACAGAAATCAAGAGGGCGATTAACATGACGTCATTCACTGAAGAAGGTACAGCATAAAATACATAGGTTGATAGGGACTGAAGATACTACAGGATAAACATAGCGAACAGGACTAGGAGAGTAAATGTCGGTGGGATCACTGCCACTAACTCCATTAGGTTCCAGTGTTTCCTTATTTTATCATAGGGAGAACCACACACAACAAACTACCATACTTATTTTGTTTGTAGCTTCATGTAATATCCCCACTTTACTGCACAACTACAGTATACTGTCAACACCACGTTTTTTTATAACATGGCACAGCCCCAACAGCAATCTCATCTCGTAAAGTCATAATGGAGCGAGTGCTTATTACTGTAACCTAGACCTGCTGTCAAAATATCCTGGAATCATATTACTACATAAACAATACTAGAGGACTCACTCTTTCTGATTCCTTCATGTCTTTCAGCAGAGCAGGTTGCCAAAATTCACACAACCACCTCACAACAGTAACCAGTGCAAGTGTCAAGCAAAAGAAGAGATGCTACAGATGACCTTGCAAAAAGCATTCATTTAAAGTTTCCTGTTGCATCTCGCTGGAGGTTTGTCTTTGTTCAGTCCTTTCCACTGCTCATTTTAACCTTCGTCAGAATGTGCCGGGCATCACTTTATCATTCTCTCATCACTCTCCATGGACGACTTTGAATTTTTATCTCCGCTCACTGTGTTTCAAGACCCAGAATTAGAACACACAGAGTGATGCAATATTTCAGAATAATTTTCAAAGACTTCTTCCTTATCCCACCAAACACAAACCATCTCAGACTTGCACTAGTTTCTCCTGTGGAATTCTCAACACTGAGCAAAAGGGAATGAAATACAAAAGCCTGACAAGTGGCTACTAGAACAATATGTGAAGCTATAAACAGAGCTCTTGGTATTACTTTATTCTTGCTGCACATCACAGAACGGTTCCACTGGTCATCTTCTTTTACCCAGCTAGCCCTCCTGTGACATTTCCCTGCATTACTAATGAGACAGGCTTGGCGACAAAGCCCAGTGCTAAGATCAGACACCTGACAGGGTTTGGCCCTAGGGACCTCTCACTGTAATTCCAACTTACTCGTGTGAAATATTCTGCTGCTGTTTTAATGCATAAAACTTAAAGTCAGTTCGCTGCAGGTTACCAAAAAGCTAAAAAAAAAGAGGATTCTTTTAGAATGTAATTGGCAAAATCAAAAGACAGTTCTTCTGTGGAGCCCTTTTTATGTTAACATTCATTTTAAAGTAATCTGTAGAATGTTTGAAGTCTTGCTCAACAGACAGTCTTATCTAGACCTGTACCAGTTTAAGTGGATTATTAGAATATGTGAAACATGTCATTGGTCTAGTTGCTCTAGGCTCAGGAAACTCAGAGAGAGAGATGGGCTTGGGTCAGAGAGGTCTATTTAATTCCTTAGATAAACCTGACCTTCATTGTGACCACTACTGTGGCTCTCACTAGGTTACAACACACAATATATTATGCTGTGTAGACTCATCAACATCTGCATAAATTGGATTAAATATCCTACTGTATGATCAATGTGTCACTAAGTGTGACAAATACATTACAGAGCTTAACATTTTCTCTTGCAGGGTGGATATGAAGTGTGTTGTCTGCTCCTGAACCCTCTCAGCCTCAGCCAGAACATTTTGTTCAAACCTATAAAGTCTTTGTGGCCCTGACGTGGCCCACACATTTTCTATTGCTACACTGCAGCCACAGGGAGCCATTCACAGGTCCCTGGTCCCTCCCTTTCACCTATGTGTACTCATAGTTCTCTCTGAGACCAACATGTTGTAATCCACAGTGCTCTCTTGGATCAGCGAGACATGCCAGAGATGCTGTGATAGAAAAACAGGTGGGTAGGCTGTGACCTCTACCATGCAGTCAGACTATTCTACCACCTGGGAGGGGGCACATTCAGGAGAAGAAAAGAAAGAACAGCCCATGGCACTAAAGCAGCAGGATACTTTGGAGTGGAAGCTGTGGATATAAAGGCCACGATTGATTTTTTTTCAGCACTCATTCTGTAATTTTGTACTTCTCATCTCACTCCAGTTATGTTGCAGATCTGTTTAAAGTGCAATGGTCCAGTTTTCAGAAGCAAATACAATGAATGTGCATGTAGGTGTGTGGTCAGAAGTTGCAGCGTGTCACAGGGGCAGCAGGTTCCTTTAAGCTGCTTGACTTCAAATTAAGATGGTGCACATTAAAATAAAACTTCTGTTTCTGGCTAAGGCTGTCTTCGCATAATTTAATCAGCTTAGCATTCTTCATCAGCAAATCTATCCGTTTTGCCTGCACACCTGTTACTTTTTATGCCATATATTGAAAACTAATGGGATGTTTAAATCTCAAACAAGCTGCAGATGGTGAAAACATTTTCAGTTATGCTTCAGCCTTGTGTAAAGAATTCTATCTTTTGTGCCAATTTGGTGGAAATTTAAAAAGTTTACTTTTGTACCTAAAAATAAAAATCATGATGGACAAGGTATTTGCAGCAATTAAACTACTCATCTTTAAAAATTAACTAACTGATTGGCTACTTTACTAGCTACACATGTCTAATCCAGTTCCTTGAATGCATTTTGTGCCATGTACACAAGCAACTTTATTTTAATTCAGCCAAACCATCTGCATGACATGACTGTTATGATGAAAAATGATCACATGTCAATTACAACTACCTCACACAGACATAAAATGATCAAGAAGGGACAGAATATTGCCAATGAGGATAAAACAACCACAAAAAAGAGACCAATCTCAAAGAGACATTCAATGACCTAAGACAGATTCAAACTGAGGAAGGAACAAGAAACAAAGGTGTATTACGTAAGACATAATAGCCTCATTTGAAGTGGGGGAACTTGAACCTGTCAAAGCCCATGGGGTATATTTTCTCATAATCCACCCATGTGTCCCCATGTCTCCATCACACCATCTAGAGCAGGTATGGACATTAAGGTTTACTGCTGTCAGTGCTCCATCGTCTTTAGTTTCTTCAGCTATGAGGCAGTGTGGAGGTGTCACATTTTACTGTGGTGCATTTCCTCCTCTGTGAAATAAAGAAATCTGTAAAATGATTATCACTCAGATTGAACAACAGCTCTATTCAGCATTACTACTTGTTCTGTTTTCATTTGTACATATGCTCATATCTTCCCTGCAGTTGTGTCACAAACTACACATTCCACACACACACACACACACACACACACACACACACACACACATTTTCCATTTCCATTAGTTGACAATATTTGTTTTAAAAGTCAGTTTTAAAACAGGAAGAAATATCTCTTATGTTAAACTACTTCCAGCCTTGGCTCATTTTTCCTTCTTCCCTGTCTGCTTTCTTTAATCATCTTTAATCATCTACACGCATGCATACGTCTGATATTTAATTATTTAATAGCATGTGGAAATAGATGACAGTTCAGTCTATAAATTCAGTATGATTAGTAAAGCTGATGTTGTTATAAATGATCAACTACACATTTCAATAAAGAAGGACAGTGGATGACAACAGTTTCAGTGGAAATGTACAGTATGTCTTCTCTCCTTGCTTGTATCATTTCTACATTTACAACTTAATAATACAGGTAATACTTTATGTAGTATTACTGTATTAAAACAGTGCCTTGCACTCTGTGCATTTCCCTTTGCTGAACTATGATCACGATCATCATCTTGAGCTAATGTAATTTAATTTTAAAGCACTGAATTTCATTTTAAATTATTAGTATAATCTATATGTATGGCAAAGTGACTAATTTGTTCCTGCACTGAAACTTACCCTCTTATTTCTGTCCTATTGTTGAAGTGTGATCAAGCAGGAATCCTATGCTGAAAAAGGCAGTTCTCTGCCTCTGTAGACCAGTGACTAATCTTTTTCTCAG
This sequence comes from Helostoma temminkii, assembly GCA_900302695.1. Lineage (NCBI taxonomy): Eukaryota > Metazoa > Chordata > Actinopteri > Anabantiformes > Helostomatidae > Helostoma > Helostoma temminkii. The sequence continues at coordinate 8,962 of OMLM01014249.1, read as the reverse complement.
TTAGTCTCTCCAAGACTTTGCAGGCATTTTGGGGGATTGCTATGGCCGAAATGCCTGATTTTGCAGAAATAACAAATTTTCAACTGCAAGAGTAAAAATTATTTCATTTTTCCAGTGAGTGCAAACCTTTACAGTTTTGTGATTTATACTGCAGTATTACCACTAACTATGCTTCTTAAACTCTCTCAGTCCTTGCAATAGGTCTGTGCGCAACAGTCTCCTGTGCATACAAATAATATAGAATATCTAAAAAATATATGATATTTCTTCCCTACTTGTGGACCAATCATTTATCTTTGTGTGTGGGTGTTACTTTAACATCATATAACATTATCAAACACCTATCATCAGCTTGTGTGACAAACGTGAGACAGTACAGTGTGTACATCAGATGTGCACACATGTTGCAGTTATTGGACAATAGAATTGGTTTAGTTGAATGCATTAAAAAAATGTATGCATTAACTTTTGATTGCAACTTTGGAAATTAGTGGAGCGACAGGCTTTATGAATTCTCATTCTGCATGTGAACATGGTAACAGCTAAATTAACTTTCAACTAAATGAGTAGCAGCTGAACAGCTGAGCTGCAGAGTCAGATCACAGTGACCTTGAAGCCAAATAATTCCCCACCATGTGTTTTGCTTGCACACTTAATACCTCATGCAGTAAATGGTGGGAACTCTTCTACTTCTCCAGACAGACAATGAAAAGGACCTTTCCTGCGTATAAAAGCTCCAGTCAGAGGCATCCTAATTGCTTTTCATACGGCAAATTTGCTTTTACTTTCTGTCAGTTAATGAAATTAAACCAGAATATTCTTCCCACAATCAGTGGCGCAGTAGACCTAAATGTCAGTGGCTCCTGGATTTCTTCATTCAATTTGAGCAAACAGCCAGGAGGGACAGGGTCTGTGGCATGAAATAATTGACAGAGTTCCATTACAAGGGCTTATCAGAGCCCTGTCTGCAATTATCCAGGTTCAGTATGGCAGTGGGATTTGATTTGTGCTGGGATTATAGTCACAAAGATGTGTGCAGAAAGGGCTATTGCTCCACATCATGACCCTCTATAATTGTCATTAGCATGTTCTCCCTTGCCAACACCCAGGCAGTACTCACTGCCTGCTCGTTGTTTTTTGTCAGTATTTTGTGTGTGTTTGTTTCTTTTTTTATCTCACAAGTCTTTTTACAAGTACATTTTGATATTTATATTTGACATTTGGTTCATCTTTGTCTTTATGCAACCTTTGACTGTAAAAATCAACAGTGCACTGCATGGGTGGTGAGGAAACAAACAACAGCCCATAAACAGGCTGGAGTCAGCAGAGGCACAGTGGCCAATTAAAACAACTATTTTTCAGTGTTGCACTGCAAGTACAAAACACCCCATTTTATTATGGATATTATTGAGTTACCTCTTGCAGTGTTTAGGGATGCCAGTGCAATAACTCCTAACTGCATTTTTTTGTTTTGTTTTGTTTTTTCTTGTTGCTCTTAAAGTAGATGGTCAAATCATCAGTTAACTCCTCTACCAGATGTTTGCTAAGTTACTACCTTCATATTATCTCAGGGATTAGTGAAATGACACATCTACACAGTGCATGTGTTTCCTGGGGATCTGAAATGCTGCTTGTTGAGTGAAGAGTGTGACAAACAAAGGCTCAATCATGGCAGGACATCCTTCTGTGTGCAGGTAGAGGTCAAAGAACCTGACACAGCACTGGAGTTTCACCTATCAGTTTAATCCCACTATAAAAGAGCAGCTTGCAGAGCTTAATGAGACTGTGCTTGTGAACTTCTTACACACGGTGCAAATGGCAGAAAAAAGTCTGAATTTTAGGGACTATCCAAAAATAACTGGTGATAAACTGACTTCATTTAGGGGGGATGGGAGAGTTTACTGAAGTAGTATTACTGTCTTTTGGTTTGAGTGGAAGCCAGGAAGTGAATGAGTCCAAAAATATATCTATTTTGTTCTACAGAATAGTAGAAATGTACTCACTGTACTGTAGTTTGCATTTTAATCAGAAGACAGCATGTAGAAGACAGATGTTTTTGTTTCGATGCAGTAATTTATGCATTTCCTGAAGCCGTACCATTAGAAAGAAAAGACGTTTGACATCACTTCTCTCTTTTTTCCCCTGCTCAGTGAAGCTGGTGCATTTTTTTTTTAGCAACATGTCCTGTGGTCAGCAAAATTACAACAGGCTGAGGCCACTGGCAGCTTGATAGGCCGAGGAAATAAATACCTCCATTCGCAGACACAACCAATTGTTGAAGGACAGCTGTGCCTTGCAAATCATGTAGAGGGAGCAGCAGGGGGGTGGTCTAATGTGGCTGGGTCGGCAGACAGGGGGCAACACTGGGCTGGCGAAGACCACAGAGCAGCACTGATTCTGTTCCACCACAGCACAGTAAGTAAGAGCAAAAATTAAGTAAAAGAATACACAACAGTGCGTGCACAAAACATGAACACACCTCTGCTGCTATTCAAGTGCAGGCACTCCATTACTTCTTTATTCATAAACTCGTAGCAGCACATGGCCCACATTAGCGTGTAAACACACAGTTAACAAGACACAGTGGCTATGTATTTGCGCGTGTAGCCATAACATGCCACCGGCATGCTATAATGCAACACTCTTACACACACACCCTGCACAGAGATGATCTCTAGAGGCCTCTAAACAAAGACAAATAGAGAGAGTGTGAAATGTAAATTTTCATAAAAATGCAGGCAGCACAGGAAAAAAAAGAATTTCCATAATGACTCTGGCTTGGTGTGTATGTGGGGCGTTAGCTTCCCCTCGGCAGGCGCTGCATGCGAAATGAGCTGCTGCTCTGGTTGCCTCTTTCATGAACTCTCAGGGGTTCGTCTGTCCACTAGCACAAGGCTGTTCTGACATTAAACGCACCAGCCCAAGCCAGACAGGTGGGCAACTATATTCAACATTCATGACGCCTGTCCATCGAAATTTCAAGACGACTGCGTGTTGCTGAGCACATGTAAGATATGTGCAGGAGGGTCCAGGGCAGAAGACAAATTATACATGTACACTGCACAAAACTATTTGACTGGTGAATTAATGCTGCTGGAAACTTTACATTAGTTTTTCCCACTTTTGTTCACAAGTTTGACCAAACCTGGACAAACAATGGACCTTTGAAGAGTGCTTTTTTTTAACACATTCTACTGCAGAATATTTGCATCCAGAAGTAGTTCGTATTTAGCGAAATCCATGCAGATCTTGTGCCACTAGCTGCCACACAACTCCAGAGTGTTTCCACACTGATGCTGAACAGCAGGCTAAGTGTTCTTTTCATTAATTGCTGCCTGCTTTCTGTCTAAACACATGCAATCAGTTTGACTTCATCTGTCCACAGCACTTGTATCCATGTTACCACTCTGGTTTATCCATATGTTGCTCTGTAGACTTTAGACTTTGAGTTTTGTCTCAGGTAAGGTTTCTGAGGACTGTTACAGTGACCCTTACAGTGACCTTGCTGAAGCTCAGGCTCCATCTCCCTAGCTTAGCTGTGTCTTTCTGCAAAGCAGATGTACAGTCTGATTTGACAGTTCTCTTGGTCTTCCACAATTGGTCTTCACTCCCCCTAACTGCCATTTTTCCACTGACATTTCACACAGTGAAATTTCGAGCTGGAAGCACTTTGATGACTCTCCAGCTTTGTAGAATCAGTTAAAGGGCCAATAACTAACTTCAGCTTGCTTTTCTTGAACAAAAACAAAAACTACAGCCACAACTTCACTCCTTGCCCCTCCCATCCTGTTTCTGCAACTACATCACTCTACATCACTGATGTATACATAATGCTAATGAAAAACTTCTGAAAAAACACCTTTCAAGTGTTTTACATTTTTGCTTTTCTCAGCAACTGTAATGTTTCACGACAGGGGTTAAAAGCTCAGTTTAATTTGGATGTTTAATTGCAGTGAAATATTAAAACTGAGGGTAAACTGACACAGGCTGGAGATCACATGACTACTGCAGAAATGCAGCTTTTTAATTCCCGCTTTACTGGAAAAGTCAATAGTGTTGCTTTGCTCATCAATAAAGTCATTTCCACCAGGCCCGCAGCTTTCGTTACACAGAATGGCGACTAATTATCTGAGGTTGATAATATTGACAAGACAGTTGCCCTGCAAATGATACAGACATATGAGACAAGTGAAATAAGATATTTCTATATAACTGACAAGAGCCAATCCAGTGACTGAAATAAAATATTTCTGCTGTGGTGCCACTACTACAACTTCTATTACTATTATCTCAACATTCGAAACATTACCCAAAGGTTCTGTTAAGTAGCAACTGGACTTATTTCTTGGTTCTTGAGGACATATTGCCCAGAAGGCTTTATCAGTTCTGATCATGGCTGGAGATGCAGGCTTATAACCGTGGTGATTAGCACTTCTCTGTGTGTTGTGGATCTTCCTGTCTTTCAGGTGTGTCACCGTGACCACCTGAAGCCAGGTATCGGTGTGTTGCCACTTTGAAATGTACTGGGATGCTGTATTTATTGACAATCCTCCTGAGCTTTTCAGACACTCCAGCAACATACGGAATGACAATGTTATTCTTTCTGTTCTTTTTTTCTTTGTCTGTGTCAGTTCTTTTGGTGGATTTGACAAATGACCAGTTAGGATAGCCAGATGTTTTGAGTGACTCCTTGATATGTTTATGTTTCTTCACCTCTGTCCTGGAAGGCAGGCTTTCTGCCCGGTGGTGTAGGGTTCTGATTACTCCCAGTTTGTGTTCCAGAGGGGGTTGAGAGTCAAAGAGTAAATACTGGTTGGTGTGTGTGGGTTTTCTGTGCACCTCAATGTTGAGGCTTCTGTCTTTCTCAATGTGTACTGTCCAAGAAAGGCAGGCATTTTCCTGTGACATCCTCCCGAGTGAGCTTGATGTTGTTGTCCACAGCGTTGGTGTGTTCAGTGAATTTTTCTTCCTTTTAATGTTGACCCAGGCATCATCCACATACCCGAACCAGTGGCTGGGTGTAATCCCTGGCCAGTCAGACCTGATGAAGCCTTCTGGATGGAAGGCGAAATGTCTTCAAGAACCAGGAGAAAAGTCCAGTCGCTACTTAACAGAACCTTTGGGATAACCCTGACCTGGATGACTGAGATCCTTCACAGACATTCTAAATATTAGCTTCACACGCCTCCTTTTCTGCAGACTGGAAAAAAAATGTTTCTCAATTGACTCTTTGTTTGCAGGAATTTCAAAGTGCTGGGTGTTTTATGGCCATTGCATTATGTTTGCTGTTCTCAGTTTGCAGTTACACACATGGGAAATAAAAAGCTCAAAGCTTCAGACAGAGGTGCAAAATTTGTCAGAGAAGCTGGGAAAAAAGATGGGGAGAAGAAGTGTTCTTCAAATAAACCCTGCTAATGAGCTTGTGAGACGTTTACATAGCGTGATGACTAAGGCTCCTGGGTAATTACCCACGTGCACCTCCAGGTTTAATCAGTGATGAGTATAGGGCTGGGTGACATTGCCAGCCAATCAGTCCCTGTCTCAACAGGTCAACAGGAACAGCACCTCCTCTGGTTTAACATGAGCTACCTGTTGACTTATGCACCACTGCTAGACATCACCAATAGCTTTATGAATAATTTCCTCATTAGCTCTCAGAGGACAGGTAGCATTAATGCAGGAGTGCCTCGTCTTTGTTAGCATAGATAATAATTGAAGAGAAGTGCAGAAAGACCTGACTTAATCCAGCATTTCAATTCAAAAAGTGTTAATAGGACATCTCAAGATGGTGCTTGTACTATTCATGGATGCAGTGAAAACAGAGATGTCATACCAATCTCAACATGACTAAGATGTGTACATGTATACAGTACACAAGGCTTCCTCTCACTAAGTAACTAATTCAGCAGCAGTAACTCAAAGCACAAGCTGAGGATGAAGCTCATCTAAATATGTTACTCCCCGAGTTCTCTCTGTTGGTTTCAAATGAACTTCAATCACAAACTTGTAAAAGCCACATATACAGCATAATGGTTTCCTAAAAGCAGGATTTCACTGCAGAGGCTAAGCACATATTCCAAACTCATGCATGTTTTCCATGACATTACTAAAGCCATTCAAGGACTGGACTTCATCTCCAGTGAAAGCATGTCAGATTTGATTGATTGGAATGAAATAATGCTTGACCCTCGTACTACACAACTGTCATGGAAATAGGCTGACAGCTGGGCCAGATACTTTATCAGACTTATACAAACGGATTTATCTGTGGCACCAAGCCCATGATTGTATTAAAATATGTATCGAAGCTTTGAAAGGTCTGGGTGTTGGAGAGGAGAAATTCATGCTGTCCTAGAGTGCAACGTCAGAGGGATGGAAAATTTTGACGGCGCTGAAGACGCATATGGTTCCTGGAGACGTGTCTACATGGAGTCTAGTAGTGGAGTTCAACTTAAGGGCAAATTTTAAAGTTGTACGAAGTTTTCAGCACTGTGATCATGTCTTGAAAGAAGAGGCAGATTATAAATAGTGCTCAAATGAATATTAATGCAATCTGGAATGAATACTTAAACTATATCTTCTTAATTGCTTACTGTACCAGCAACTATAGCGAGCCATAGTAAAATGTTTTAAGGACATTAATCATGGATCATAATGAATTAGGTTCACAAACAAATGTTTCTTCTCAGGCACCCAGCAGGCTGCTGCTGTTTAGTCCACTGCCTTCATGTCGTGTCTGCGAATCAGCTTTAAACGTGTAAATGATGCCACAGTGGAGCACTGCCCCATTTGAAAAGATAATAATAATAATAAAGGAGAGTTCACGTGGTGAGGAAACAGCATTCATAAGCTCCTCTTTCTTGAGAATGAAACATGAAAACAAGCCTGGCTTCACCTTCTCTGCTCTGTTCTCACTCTGGCCTTCCGGTCAAGATAAAATACCCAAGTGATTACAATCTTACTGTTAAAAGTCATTAGTAACTGCATGCTTGATTGTCGGTGGTTGTCTGCAGGTCAATAGGTTCATGCAGCAGCCCCAACATCATCACCCTCCCCTCCCCCCTCGCATCCTCCATTCTACTGTACATCCATCCATTCTATGACCTCTACTGTAAATCTCTGCACCTAATACTGACACCAGGCGGTGTAAGCGGGTCAGTGGGTGATGAGAGGTAAAATAAAACAAGAGGCTTTATGGCACTGGAGGATGCAGTAGTGAGATTTAGAAAGCCTTGCACTTGATTGGAGTAAGTCATATTTACTGACCACTGATCTCCCACTCCATTAATTGCAGGTTATATAGGCCATTAATGTGCACCTAAAAGCACAAGCCTGGCACACTGACTCTTTTCTAGATGAATGGATACACCATTTTATACCATTTCACTTTTTAGAACTAAAATTATTTACACAGAAAGTAGATCAAATTCATCAATAATAGATAATTGCTGCCACGCTTTAAACCACTTTATGGCTCATTAAATGTCTTGTTAATATAGCTGTACAAACAACTATGGTCAACAGCTGAGGCTGACTCCTTCATTGTGGACTGTTTAACACTTTGCTATGACCAACACAAGAAGAAACCAGCCTGCAGAGACTGGATGGAGTCATGAATATATGGCAACAGCCAGAAACTCATCTATCAAAGCGAAAAGCTGCATCTTATAAAATGGATGGCTGCTGCAGCAGCCTTGGAGGCCGTGTAAAAGCCTGACCAACAGACAATGAATCTAGCGGGTGTTTGCACAGGTTAGGCCCTGCACCTATGTCAGCCTGCAGGCTAAGATGTCAACCAGCGCATGCAGGAGGGAAGACAAGCACACAGCAGGAGACGCTCAAAGACATGAAGTTTTGATGGGATTTCAGGAAGTGGACGATACTCTTGAGTCAGCAGAACTAAGGCCTGTGTCCTTGACAAGTCCACTTAATTAAACTCAATCAGCTGTTGACTGCTTCCTCCTGCCTCATCAATAAAGCAACAGAACCTGCGTGTTGGAGTGCCTGTCTCCTCACGTTAGCTGCTCTCCACTGAGCTGTATTGTCAGCTCATTTATCACTGAAAAACCTTAAGCACATTAACATGGCATTGCTCTAAAACTGTACAAGCCATTTATCCAGTTGTCATTCCAATTCTGCCCAAATTATTTACACTGATATAATGAAACCATGGATATGTTGACACAACTCAATGTCTGCAAAGCTAGAGATTGTGCTGATGTCAAAAAAAAAAACAAAAACATATGTGTTGTGCCAGCAAGTCAGCATGACAGTTGTAAATATGAAACTTCCACTGTGACTGATTTAATGTATACTCAGTAGTTGACTTTCGAATTTCGGACAGTCGATCATCAGCATCATATTGCATCATTAGAGATAACTGTCGGAGCCACATGACGGCGATTTTCTCATTTTTAAGACATGGAGCAAAGCAATGTGCGCTTGTTAACAGCAGGTAGTCTACACCCCATGTAAGCTACTTTTAGTGTTGCATTGTGGAATACTTTCAGTGAAATACATATGGTATGAGAATTCTCAGTCAACATTTGGAAACCACTAAAATGGCGAACACCTTAAATAGTGTACTATATTGTGAATAGAGTGATTTCAGACACAGACTTAGTCCCAGCAGTCTTAAAGTAGTATTATTTTACAGTGCATCCAGGAACCTATTTACAGTGCTCCACTTTTTCCCCATTATGTTACAGCTTTATTCCAAAATGTATTCATTATTTTCCTCAAAATTCTACAAAAATACCCCATAATGGCAACGTGAAAGAAGTTTGTTAACACAGAAGCATTCACACACTTGTCTATATAAGGTCCCACAGTTAACAGTGCATGTCAGAGGACAAACCAAGCCATTAAGTCCAAAGAATTGTCTGTAGGACTCCGAGAAGGATTGCGTTGAGGCACAGATCTGGGGAAGGGTACAGAAAAATTTCTGCAGCACCTGAAGGAA
>OMLM01014247.1:0-18631 GCA_900302695.1 Helostoma temminkii | reverse complement strand
ATCTTGGCCCGAGTCCAGAGCAACGAGTAAAAGAAGCCTCAATCAATTCATTTAAAGCAACATTTGTTGCGACGTAGATGCGTGTCCTGTCGAAAAGTGGTCACACAAACGACTCAGGTGGTGCATTAAGCAGTGATTTCAGCTTCTAAACCTTGTCTTTGCATACAATCGACTTAATCCATCAAACTAGTCATTGTAATTAAGGGGCATGGAGGAGGAGGCTGGGTATTGTGGCTTCCTGATGCGCAGAGGATTGGAATCAGAAAGGGAGGGGCCAATTAGATCACATTTGTCTTTCAGCACACATGAGCCCAAGTAAGCTTTTGGATAAATAATTACACACCTATAAAACATGTAAACTGTGAGGAGACACACCACCTGAGGCAGTCTGGAGCATCTATAGTCATCTGCAAATAAAAATATTTGCACTCACCAGCAAGTCAATTCAGCTGTCAAATTAGCGCAATTGATATGTGACAAAAATACAATAATCGTTTAATTAGAACTATGACATACAATGTAAATTCATTTTAATATGCTATTTAGTTTCACAAGAAATTACTGAGCCATAAGGACTGGCCTTTAAAACTCCACAAATCACCTACTGCCACAGACAAAATAACTGCTGCAGCTACAACAAAGGGATGAAGGACAGTCAAGCTAAACAGCTCTTATCTCTGGTCTCTGCTGTCTGTATTTGCTCCTGGTATTTACTATCAGCTAAGTGCACAATGTGTGACTTATAGCCTTGCAACCCTAGTTTAAGTTAACATATCATTTATGGTTGGCTGGAAAACTTTACATACAGTGATCATACAGTAACACTGTCCAACGTGGACAGTGTGTAGTGTAGATATATACGCAGCAAGCATAGAAACTTTTTAATCTAGTAATTCATTCTTTTTATAAATATGTATACCAGAGTGCATAACTCACCTTTAATATTTACATTTGATGAAATGCTGCAGCTGTAAAAATAAAATGGTACTGTATAAAAGGTTTTTCAATTGTAAGAGTGAATGAGATGTAAGAAAAAACTTTAGATCATCTGATTTTGTGTTGATAAATAGTAGTAAACATCTCTTTATGTGTTGTGCATGGAGCTCCACAGACAAGGTTCAGACTTAACAAAATTAAATACAGTTGGTAGTTTTACAGTTGGTGGAGTGAGTCAGCACTTATCCTTAGACTGGATTTCAGTGGTTGGAATAAAAAAAATAGCAGATGCCTCATTACTGTCTGAAATAAAGCTTCTAATTCCATTTTAAATCCACATTTTAAGCTGATTAATTAATGCATCCACTTATCTTAAATATATTCTTCAACTTAATCCAACTACGGCTAACAGCTAAATGAGGTCTGGGCCACCAACAATGTTTTTAGATTCTCTGTTATTGTCCATTGAGGAAAAGCCACAGCTAAACTATATGTTGAAACACACTAAGAGGAGAGACAAAACATTTTGGTGCGGAAAGCTCTGGGAAGAGAAATTACAGCCCTTAAGGCATGTGCGTGTGCACGTGTGTATATAGCCTCTGTATTGTGTGTAGAATCAGAGACCGTACTACAGCTCAACCACTAAATGCCTGACCTCTGTGTCTTATGCACTGCTTCATCGGTAGGCACTACTGTTGTTACTGCTTTTGTTATATCTGATTGACACTAAAAGCTGATAAAAGTTTGCTTATAATGGGAATTGGTTATTGTTCTATGCTACGGTTTGAGACCCCTTAGTCACACTGCCTATTCTTTACAACTACAACCAAACACAACACCACATCCTACTGTAGATTTTGCTTCTTCATGCTCAAACTTGTTGGAAAACTGAGAAACCACAATCTGTAGTCCTACTTTAAAAATGCCCACTGTCCAATCAACTAAACATGATTAAACAAAGTATAAGAATTCCTGTTTAGATGCTTTTTAATTACACAGACGCTGTTAACCCACAATGTCTAATAATCAAACAAGGGTAAAGACAACCCAGCTTGACAGAGCAAGAAGCCCGACAAATTATCTGCTGAATGGTTGGTTTACCACTCATTTGTTATATTAAGGAATGCACAGCTTGAGGAGCCGAAAAACTTTGACTAACACCCACTGTTATAAGTCTATGCCTCCTTTCACTCTTTAGGGTGGAGGAATTCCACAAGCTTGCTGAGGCGCAAAAGATTGGGAATGTGCAACTCTGACCCTCTTGAAGGAAAAATCGTGATTAAGCATTTTGTTGACACTCTCAAACCCGACTAAACCATTACAGTATTGCAGGAGGGGTGTGACACTAATGAAACTGGCCTAACAGGGCTTGTAAAGTAGCCTGTGATGGAGTGAGAGAGAGGGGAGGCCCTGATGAGTTTATCCACGCTGAGCAAGTGATCTTATTGCTTTGGTGTCGCCACAGCTCCACTTACGTGGCTTCGCCCTGTAGTTAGACGGCCCAAGTAATCACAGATTAATAGAGCAGGCTAATCTCATTCACAAAGAGGGCACTACTAGCAGACGGATGCCCCTCCCCCAGCTCCACCCGAGTGCTGTGTGCCACTTACAAAAAAAGGCAATCCACCTGACTACATCTATTAAAAAGATTAGTAGTCCAATTCACTAAATCACACTGTAAGTAGTGTTTCTTTTTCAGTCTGCTGTAGAGCGGAAAATCTAAAAACCACAAACTGCTCACTTTGCTGAAATTCAAATGCAAACTAATACAATTAGTAGGTCGTGATAATGAAGTTTTCCTCAGGTGAGGATACACATCGCTGGTATCATTAGAATCTAGATATATTTGTTAGAGTTTTAATCTTTTTCTAACAAAAATTAACAAACAAATGTCTTAAAGCGTTGGAGGAATTTCATGATGAATCAATTTGTCAGAGCTACAACCTGTTTCAGCTGTAAGTTGACTGTGAACATTGATTTCCTACTGCTGAAATCAGCTCTGCCCTCCCCTCAGCACAATTCCCCTCATGTTCAGGAGAGGAATTTAGATGACATAACAGAAATGTAATAGCCTAACCACACCATGTGTCAAAGTCATGACAAGTTAGGCTTGGTTAAATGGAACAAGAAATCTAGTTCACTTATTAGTCCTCAACCACTGACCTGATGTCTGCGGCAGACAGCTCCTCTAATAATCAATCTGACTTTTTTTAAAGGATTATTTTTGTGGCTTTTTAGCCTTTATTTGACAGTTTGATAGTTGATAGGCTGAAAGGAAACATAGGAGAGGGAGAGAGAGAGAGAGAGAGAGAGAGAGGGAGAGAGAGAGAGAGCTCCCAGGATGTTGCCTACACAAGTGGAGATAGGGAACAAACATAATCATCCAGGACTATAAAACTCTTTATATTTAACAATTAGTAAACTGTCATATTTATAATTTTGGATGCTGTCTCCAATTATACATGATATTCATCTCATCCTATGTCCCATCAACACAGAGTTAACGCAGCTTCCCAGCTTTGTTCTTGGCTCTGTAAGATTTCCAAAACTCTCCTCAGTGAATGGCAGACCCTCTTTCTCTGGGGTTGGATGGCTGACCTGCTGCCGCCACTCTGGCCCCATCATGTGACTCACTCCCTTCCCCTGTCGCTTGGCAACGGCCTCACTGGATGCCGGGGAGTGGGTCCTCCCTCTGGGGCCCTGTGGGAGTGTCGTTTAAGAGCAATCTCCCTTGGCTGCCACAGAGTGCTTTTTCTTTGGCTTAACAACCTCCTTGACTTGGGCCTCCACTCTAAAGAGCTTCTGGGAGGTTTTGCGGGGGAATGCCTTTGCAGTGGTTTCCATTGACTTTCCCTCTTTATAGACCTCTCTTCTCAAATAATTCATGCATATACAGGTACATGATTGTCCATGAAATGCACTCTGGGATGTCGCCTAGACTTGAGTACTTGCCGCTTTCCAAATGACTACTGTTGCAGGATGTTATTCAGAGAATCTTATCTAAGCCCATAAAGTATGGCCTGAGATTTGATTTAGTATTCTGTAGAAATAGAACATTTGGTGGTGTTAATTACAGAGAATGATGACCCTTCCCGTGGTTGACACATCTCATGAGTGAAAAACCTTGTTTAACCACGTATAAAACCATGAATGCATAAATCAGAAAAGGCAACACAAGTGAAAATTCAAACAATATGTGGCACTGGCTTTTATGTCCTAGTCAACTTAAGACAACTCTGTGGAGTGGCTGGGCACACAGAAGCAACAGCAGAACCCTGCTTTCCTCATTACCCAACACAGGTGGAAACCACAAATCAAGAACTGTAAAGCAGCGCAAAATATTCCTGTTATCTTCAAACCTGCTGACAGCATATACATCTTCATTTCATCATGCTTTAGCATGCTTTTCCACCCAGCTTGATAACATTTAGCAGTCTACATCTGTCCCAATAATATATCACTGTACCAAAATGATGAAGCTCTATAAAACAGTGACTCATCATCACTGATACAGTTAAGTTGTGTTGTGTATGAAAAATGGAATATTCTGCTTTATGCACTTTATCTAAAAGTCCAGAGGAAAAAAATCTAAATGTAGTTATTTGTGTTGTCAGATACAACATGAATAAATTAAAACTTTATGCAGATGTGAGAGTGATGCTTAATATCCAATGAGGCTGCAAAGGGAAAAGGTATTTACATCACTATTTTAGCTGAAAACCAAGAACAAAAGAGATAGTTGGAGTGCTTATCATGCAGAAAGTCCTAAAATAATTTAGGATCATGTATTATAAACTGATAAATAAAAAAAATGTCAGACTGTAATTAAAATAGTGTTCATTTTGCATATTTGAAATGCCGTTCAATACAGTGAGGAGTACTTTTTTAGAGTATCAGGAGTGTCTACAGTCTATAGCAATGGGTGTATGTCAAAAAAAGCTGCCAAGAATGCAGGCAGCAACTTTGAGCCTGAACAGACCAGCATGGCCAGATGGCCTGTGACGGTGGTTGAGAAAACTCTGGTCTTACCTGCTGATTTTGGAGTGAACTTATCCCTGTTGGCAGCGCACACAGCCAGGAGTCGGTAACCCAGGTCCAAGTCGAAGCCCTGCTGCGCTGCTACGCGGCTGACCACCTGAAAATAACCACAGCATGCAGCACTCAGTCACGGCACTGTCAGATATTCTCTTATGGTCTGAAGATCATTCCTACTGATAATCACACATGGAAGTAAGAGTAAAATAAAGTATTTATGACGATAATTCTTTGGAAAACTTCAGCATATGTCTGACAGGACACTACTGACCTACACTGTAGGTTAACAACTAGGACAAGAATTCAGTTTCTGTATATTTGAACAGGAACCTTTTCAAAAGTTAGCTTTATGAATTTATGGAATTTGTGCATAATTGAAGAAACTTAAACACAAGTTTTGAAAAACATATCAACTTGTGCAGAATCAGCTGAATGTGGTAAATGCCTTAGTTTAGAGTGTCTTTTTTCCTTGCAAGGTGCTTGATTGCACCTAAAGCTTAGCATTTGTTCTAATCCCACGGCTACAGTGTATTTATTTAAAAGTTTTTATCTAGTTATTTAAATATCTTGAAACTGAAATAGACACATACTAAATAAATATCTTAAATTTTGCTAGTATTAGCATGAAATGGGAATTAAACCTTTAAATATATGTCATGAATTACTTAACAAAAGCAACTTTTTAAAATCTAGTGCCATCCTGGTAGTTGACCACATCAGGACTTTTTGTCTTTACAGTTTGCGCATACTGACTGTTACACAAGAGCGTGGTTTGGCAGCATTATAGATCCAGTCCGACATCCAAGATAAAGTCATGGCAAATTTATCACTTCCATATGAGTTGGGGAAAACAAGAAGATGAGGAGAAAATATGGCCTCTAGTGGAGTCATGTCCACTGGAAGGAAACATTAAAAGAAATATCCACATGCCATACGAGGCAGTGTAAATCACCCTTATGCGGCACACATTGCTTTGATTTACTATCACCATTATCAGCTCAAAGAGAGCCATTCAAGTCATTTAGACCTTCAGGACATCCTAAGGTCCATGTGGACCGACGGGCCTCAATAGAGACAGATTCTTCTTCCTGCCTGGCTTTTCATAGCTGCGATCCTGCTGTCACACTCCAAACTTCAAGACAAGCCCTGAGGTAGTACAGCTGAACACTGCTGCCTGCACCATATCATTATCTTCTGTAAGTATAGCCTTGACGTGACACCAAAACAGAGTATATATGTGGCCTTTATTTATAGGAATCCCCCATTAAGAAGAAGATATGAGTATAGGCTACCTAATTAAAATCCAAACTTGTGGGGGCCATTTTGCTAAATGGTAATTCCAGTGTTAGAAGTTTCAACAAGTAGTTCTAATTTCAGGCCTTAAATTGTACACAACCAGTGGAGTTGGGGTGGATTGTCTACCATAAGGCAAACACATGCCTTTACATTAAAAAATGTTTTCAATTTTATTATTATTTTTATTTATTTCATTGACAAATCCAATCAGAACTGCACTGCAAAGATTTAAACTGTTGCTAAACTGTTTATTGCTTCACTAATTTTAAGATATAAAAAATAGCCACAGTCAGAAGCACAAGCAAATGACTTGATAAAATTTCTTGAAACTAACAGGAAGAACTATGAAACATGTAACCTTAGCATGGTAAGTAAGATATTGCTTTTAAAAACAAACTCAGCCATTTTATTATCTTTGATCATATACAGTAGTTATAAGGACAACAGTTTAACACCCATTCCAACACTGAGAGTGACTTGTAGTATACAGTAACCTAGTTTCTTTTTCCCAAATGTTATTTGTTTCATCGCTTATATAAAGTCATTTCTCCGTAAATGTTAAGATCAGGAATGTTAGATATGTGGCAAGAATTTACTCAAATTACGACAACTCTCATCAAGCTATTTTTCTAGCAGACAGTTTAGTTTTGTACCATAGGAAATTTCTTTTGTTATATATTTTTGCAGTGTAGCCACCTTGTCTGACATCGCCAAATGCCAACACGATACAAACACACACACACACTGAAGTGTTTACCATTACACTCTCAGACTGGGCAATTTCACAATCACATTAGATTCTCTGAGCTCCCTCCCAGTGTGGTTCACGCTAGGGTCTATACAACCCCTAAACTAAAAGGAAAAGCCTTGAGATTTTCACGGCAGGAAACAAATTGAATTGGAGAAATGGAGGAAAAGGCACCTGCTGCTGCACATTAAAGCACTAACACAAACAATCAGTTGAATAGCGCTTACACTGAAGTGCACAAGTGTGAATCTCTTAGGTTTCTTTGCCTGATGTGGCCACGCTCACACAGCTGGGTTACAAATTGCACCCTACAGGAGCTATACGTATCTCTTATCAGCTGCTTGAGGCAGTATGGAAATGAGAATGTTAAAGCACAGAATGGCCCAAGGTGACAAGTGAGTGACACATCAGCAGTCCATCCATTGTTCTACCTGACGATGTGTTCTGTCTCAAAATGCATAGACAATGGGGATTAAGCCCTCCATTTAGTAAATGTCTTTGTCTGCACTGATTTAGAATAATTAGAAGAAATTGGAGTTGTTCTTGAAGAAATACTCCAACAAAAAATCTATTAAAAATCTCTCACCACCTGTAGGTTTGAGATGCGTCTCATCTGAACAGTGTGTAGCATGCTCCTTTGTGGCAGACGGCAGCTGCACTCAGCTTCGATTCACAATGGTTACAGTGGATTCCAATGTGGCTCACAGCCATGGCAAAAACAAACAAACAAGCAAACAAACAAAAGCACCACAGAAACTTCTGACTATGTGTCTGTGCCTTGCATGCTCGTAAACACAGTTCACCAAAACATGGGTAAATGGACATCTTCCCACTTTCTTTCTTAACGGGTCAAACATAAACAGCTATCCATAATACCAAGAAACAAAAACTAAATTAAAATAACTTTACATTATGATACTTTTCTGAATCCAACTTTCCAATCAAACTATAAACTATTCAGACATCTTTCAGAGAGTTATTAATTAATAAGCAACATAAATAACTGGTGAGCTGTACCTTTGATTATACATTAAGCTTTACCTCTTTTCTCAGTTTAAGACAACACTGAGACGAATAGTTCTTCCTTCCACGTCTAGTTAAAATATGCAAATTACTCCAATATATGCTGCCATTTTGGCTAAAATCTTTTCTTTGTTTACAGTATATCTCAAAGCAGTCAAGTATTTTTAATAAATGTCATGGGCACTAATTATTCAATTAATCAAAGGCCCCCAGACATTTAAGTAGGGGAATTAAGGGCTTTGAAACCATATTTCCTTATAAGCAGTGATTGCTTTGTGGTTTGAGGACACTATTGCACTCGTCCTTTTTGTGTTGTAGTGTGCCAGTTTCATGAGCCACAGCACAAACTGTAACTGAAGTCACTGGAAGGTGACTAAATCTCAATAGTTTCTACAGGCTGAAATGCTTTTTATTTTCCAGTGACCTCTGTGAACATCGAGCAGCTAAACATTAGTTCTTTTCTATCCTTGAGGGAGTTATGGAAAGCGCTAATACAGCAGTTGTTTTAGTGGTCCTGTACTTGTCCTTGACTCTGGAAGTATGAGACTGCAGAGGGGGTCATGACTGGTAAGTTACCGTTAAGCATCCCATCAGGCTTTGCTCGAAAGGGCGTTGGAAGGCTCGGGGGTCGCCACACCAGTCCAGCAGCTCAGTCGCTGCTGTTTGGAAATTTGCTGGATTTTGTAAGTGCTGGAAAGACAAAGAAAAAAACATGTTATAGTCAGTAACAGTAACATTCACATCTCACATGGAGCAGGACACAGGTAATATCTATATCAAGTTATGCATTATAAGATGAGATGGTTCTGGATCTCCTCCAATCATCGCTGGTGGCAAAATGTATGCACCCTGTTGGTATACACAATGAAGCATTCTAACATGAAATTATGTATGTGTTGCACTCAGGAAGCTATTTAAGTTTATACACCTGATTTTAAAAACTAAATCAAATCACTTTATAGGATTTATAGGATCCATAAGAAACCTTTGAAAGATGCCTCCCTGATCCCCCAAAAGTGATGAAAAATAGATGAATTGTGTAAAAGAAAACTGCATTTTTATGATGACATTGGCTGAAATGTTGTTCATTACACCTTAGATTACCTGTGTTGTCGGTTTAATGTATTAATGCTGAAGGGCACATGCCCATTGAACTTATGTTTCTACTTCACTCTCCCTAGGTTTCTGTAGAACCGACTTTCACCGAGTGCAATAAATCTCCCTGTATGGCTGCATGAATAGTTGAGGAAGCCCTTATTTCACCAGCTGGCCATGGGCTGTGCTGTGACTTTATCTGACAACAGGCTCCTTGACCTACAGGCACCCCTTTATGGCGTTCATTCTCCTACTGAAGCCACAAGCCCACTCACTAACCCTGTCTGTTTTGCTGTAGAGCAGCAAAAGAAACTGAAAAGTGGACCTCTCTGGGTCCCCACATTGGAATCACTGTCATTTCTTCTCTAAAAGCTTTTAGTCTTCAATATGAATCACTTTATACATAGGAGAGCAGACACACCACCTCCACTCTGCAGTAATCTGTTGCCTTTGGAGAGATTATGCTCACAAGCTTTTGTAGTGCACTTGTACAAACCATGAACAAATGGACTCCCACTTCATGGCATCAAAGGTAAATAGAGAGGTTTGTCAGCTTAAAGTGAATGGCTGCCTTCTTAACACGTCTGTGTGCTTTGATTTCACTGTCAGGGAGTAAAGGAGGAAAGCAAGTGACAGCGGTACAGTCACTACCTCGCAGTATTTTTTTGTTTGCTCTTTAGGGGGCAGCAGAGGTCAGGATTTGATAAGGCAGCTTTCATATCAATTTACAAAGCCAGTGTTTGACAAGGGTTGGATGAAACCAGTCTTGTTTATTTTCTACTCTGTCCAAGACTGTTTCCCTCTCGCCCAACATGTCTTTGTCGGGAGACTAGGATGAGGCGTGGTGGGGTTGCTGAGCATGTAAATTCTACTGGTGGATAAAGTCTCCTGGAGAAATACACACATCCACAGATGCTAAATTTAGACGAGTCTGGAAGCTAGACAACACACGCAATCAGTGCACCAAGGATGGAAAGGGGGGAGGAAGGAGAATATGTAGAGAGGAGAAAAACACACCACCACCACTTGGGCTTGAAGTGATTACTGTTCTTTGCACTCAGAACAATTGGTCCCACCAGTGTGGCTGTCACATGTAGAGCTTGGCACTGCTACGCCACAGATGTTCCCCTTTCTCCGGCCAAAATCCACCAATCAAACCTAAACTAGTGGCCAAGAGAGCCGTCACTCCCCCCTATCCTCGTCCCCTGGGTGAGAATGATACTCCAACATTTACACTTCAGCTACGACTCGGCCCAGTTTGAGAGAAACAAAGATGGACCGGACTTGCTGTATCCCGACAACGCAGCTTTCAACAGATACAATCATTCTCTGTAGTTACGTCTGGAAACGACTTGATCTGCACATCTGCAGCTAAACTGAATGTGACAGCACACGTGATCTGGCAAAGGCTCCCCTTTCCTTTCAGAATCACAGCTTTTGGTTTTGCTGCTGTTGTTGTTCCACATTCGCTCCAGAGCAATGAAAACACATTAATGGAGACAATTAACCCTGGAAAGAACAAAGTGGCAGACGAAAACCACTGCATAGTCTGTACAGCAATACAGGGAGGGTTCTTCCAGCTTTTCTTGAAATATTGATGCTTGCAGTTTGAGGAAGTGCTCCTGCAGCGAGAGGAGAGTTCATAGTTTCCTCCAAACCCCTAGTACGTATCAGTGAATGGAGAGTCTGACAGCAAACTGGCTTCCCCACAGTGAGAGGAAAAATACTGTCTCTGAAATAGATACCAGCAGTATCACAAAGCCCATCATCCCCAAAGTGTTCACAATGGTGCAATTCTAGGATGCAACAGGAAAACAAACTGTCACTAAGAAAATGTGTGCTGGGATGAAATCAGACAACTGTTTTTATATAATACTTAAACTTGCTTGTTTGTTTGGAGGTTAAACAAGTGAAAATATTTATTTCATTTGTATAGATAATGTATGATCCCTTGAGGTTTTTGGCATGACTTGCACACAGCCTAAGGAAGCAAACATTATCAGTAAGAGCTGCAACTACAAGAAATAGTTCAGTATCAGTTAAGCAACTGGTTTTGTGCATAAATTAATAAGCCTTTTAAATAAAACTAAACTAAAACAATTAAGACCGAAATCAAAACAAACATTAAAGTGTCCATAAGCCTTTGTCATGAAGCCTTTGTTCCCTATTTTTTCAACACTAGTGTCGAACAATGCAGAAGTAAATGAAACAAATTGTATCAAATTTTGTGCACTGGGCAAAACATCACCAGGTTTTCATAGTTTATGAAGAATTTGATTAAATTATTGTTTAAAAGTCATATTATTGCAATTTCACAACAAGACAGCAATTTAGAAATTACCACCATTTTTAAACTTTCAACCCGTGATTCAATCAGGGCAACAGATTCCAATTTCCTCCACATTATCATTGCACTCAGCAGTAATTTATCATTTGAGCAACAAAATCAATTTGTTCCCCTGTCCGCTGCTCTAGCTGGGAGTATTCAGACAGACATGTCACATCTCCCAGAAAACAACAAGACAATGGAGGAGGCTTCATTTATATCCCTGCTCCAAATCTCCATTGCCTTTTGAGGTGCCAAATTTCAGCATGTGCACACTTTCAATTAAAGCAAACAGCTGGATTGGTTTACAATATTTCCTTAATTATTTTAATGGCTTGGATATTGGACAATGGGGAGCAGGGGGAGAAGATAGTGAGTTAATTGTTCTGATCTCCCTTGATGATCATCTTTGTGTGCAGGGAGGAGAATAGACGGCCGACTGAATGGGCTCACTGCTAGTCTAATTGGCAGGACATAAATGGTATTTATTATGTGGGCTTTCCAAACCCTGATTGTCTGCGGCACAAAGCTGCCTCTATTAGCAGGGTGCTGGCTCTTACTGGTTGGTTTGAAATGACCCAACGCTTAACCATTTATTAGATGGACTGGAGGCCTCCTTGTATGCCATGGATCTCTCTAATTGGCATGTTTACCCATGTACTGCTTCCTCGACTGCTTACACTGGGACGTGTTTGTTTAAATTTTTGTCCAACTGGGTTAATACATTTGACCCTGTGACACTTGAATTGTTTAAACTTTTGTGTTCCTTTTCCTGTTCTGTGCTTTTCCTTGATGATAATCAATAGAAACAGTGAAACCCACTTTCACTAGTATAGCTAAATGAGGAGAGTATATTGAATATTTAACATCTCGCTGTGAAGAAGAAACCAGTTCGAAGACAGAAAGTGTTTACCTCTCTCCCTTATTAGTTAGAACATCAAAGCCTGTCTCTTCACTCAACACACTTTTTGTCTTTCTCAGTAATACCTGGGAATTCCCTGTCGAGTTTAAAACAATTTGCCATGTCCACACTTGTGTTTAAGTGCAAGCCCCATGCATTGCCCCAAAGGCCTGCTGATGTAGTTTTCAGGAGGTGGACCAACACAGACCCCACAAACAAAGTGTGCCGTCAGTAAAGAGAAGAGATCAAAGGGAAAGCCATGTAGCCTGGGGTTATGCAAGTATGTCTGTTTAATTCTGCTGGAGATTTGTCCCGGAGTAAATGGGGGTGAGAGGAGAACAAAAGGAGTTGCTGGGAGTCAGCAGTGGTGGAGCAAGAAAGAAGGGTGATGAAGGGGGAGGGAGGGGAGCCTCTGCTCTTTGACCCCAGTGAGTAACCTGAGTCACACCACAGTCCAGATAATAGGCCCAAACAGATTAGTCACTAACAGCAGCCAAACAGGAAAACTCAGACACATTCTGGCCATGAGTTTGTGTACATATGTGTAGTATACAAGCACAAACTCGGGAAAGGAAAGTGTTAGTTTCCTTTTCCTGGGCAACAACCAGCCAATGGAACAAATTACATTAGTGAAAACGTCATTCTGAGGTCATACTTTAAATGCCAAATATCTGTACATAGCCTGTTTAAATAACACATGCAGTTTCTGCCTGTTTACATAGTTTGCCACTATGTAAATATAAACCGCTCAGAGTAAAAGTCCTTATATTTCTAAAATGGTTTCTCGCAGAGATCAGTGATTGATGCGGTATCCTCTAAGCCAGTGGTTCTCTGTAACACTACACACTCTTTATCTCAGGAGTATGTAGAAATGAAAGTAAAAAGTCACTTTCTGCCATCTGTTACATGCAGCAGCATAAACTTGCCTAGTGTTTCAAGTTCTCACATAATCCAACATGAATATATGCAAAAAAGTAAGTTGGTCACTGTCTCACCTGTTTGATACACTGCAGACGATCATTGGTCTGCTGTATGTGTCGGTCCATCGACGGAATCGAGTTCATGTTGATTGTCCCTCGTTGGCCTCTACCTGCCAGCCATTAAACTGGAGCGTTCTGCAACAGACACACAGACACCTGTTAAAGCTCGCCCCTTCCAATGGAAGCTGCCAATCCCATCACCACCAGGACATTACAGTTTAGTGTGCGCATATATGTGTGTGGTGCTGTTAGCTGAGCAGGGAGATATTGATTTTGCAGGTGACAAGCACCTCAGAGAGCCCAAAGAATGACATTCCTCTCAGCTCCTGTGACACCCTTAACAAGCTCTGGCGGTTGCCCTGAACACTGACACACACCTTCAGAGAGGACGAATTGGACATCTTAGAAAGGATGTCTGACCATGTTTAAAACACCTCAGGGTGAAAATGAATAAAGGTGGAGAGACACATACAGTACAGTATGCTTTGTAGAGCCCAGTCTGTCAGCACTGTCTCAGAAAACTGCACGAAACTCTTCCATCCTGGCCTGTGAGAACATTAACTTGGCATGTGGTTCCCTGTTTACATTACTTAGCCATTATGTAATCTTTGGTTAACAATTATCTGTACCCTAGGCCCAGACATGCTCTACATTTCATTTCTCCCCCTCCTCCCACCATGCTACAACTGCATAAGAGTCCCTCTAACAAAACCCTTTACACCACACTATTGATTTGAAGGAGCAGCTTGTGGAAAATCTCATTGTCTATTTTTTCCGAGAAATAATTTTTCATGGATTGCAAAAGGATTGCAGGTTGTGATCTGACATGCTACATAACATTGTCACAGGTTACAAAGTATTACAAGCTGCATTAAAGGTTATCAATTTTGCCCGTTGGGTTCAGATTTAATGTTGCATTCTGTGTCAAATAAATATCACACTAGGGGTGACGGCTATAACTCATAGTGACCTGCAGCTTCAAGAAGAGGATCAAGTGAATTAACAAACACATATATGAGTGTTGGTTTACAGCATGGCCCTGCATCTTCTCCCCCCTCCCACTTTATCTCATGTTGTTTCAATCTTTCTGTCTCGCTACTGCAGGGGCATCTCTCGATACTGCACACCATCTCTCGCCCTCATCACACAGACACACCCCCACACCATGTTTCTCCATTACCATCACACAGTGAGAAATTTCACTACATGAAGTACCAATGATATGAGGGAGAGAGAGGGAAAAGGCAGCATGCTGCACCACACTGATAATACTCACTTAGGGGTCTCTAGCTGGATTTAACGGCAGGCCCAGTAATCTACTCCACTAGACAGCGAAAGAGCTTTTATGCTACCTATTGGAGCTGCTCATGCCTGTACTTGAGAGGAGAGAAAGGTACACTAGTGCATTCCTCTCTATAAATTAGAAAGCTCATAAAAAGAGACGTTGGATGAGTTTTCTCTTTGCAGATGGAAAAGTATCTGTTTGTTGATGTTTCTCAAGCCACATAGAGACTGACTTTTAGACCATAGGGAGGTCTGGGTTTATGATTGGAATGCCTTAGTTGCAGGTTGTAATCATAAAGTTTTATGAATATTTATTTTTAATAATTCTGTAAGAAGGTAATTATGATGACATATGAGTAATAATAATTTTGTTTTCAAAGAAACCATATAAGAGAAAACATCACCCTTGCACAGACCTATACATCCCTTAGTCCCCTTAGTCCACTTTTGGTGCCACCTGATACTGGGCTGGTCCATGGCCAGGTCAGCCCTGGACCACTGTGCCCCTCAGCCACCAGCAGGTGTCTCCCTGGCCCTTCAAAGCCCTGGCTAGTGGCACAAAGAAGGTGGAGCAGTGTTGCTTTAAGCCTTTACAAGCTCTACAAATCCTCAGCTGCTGCTTCCTAACAGGGCCCACTCAGCCCGGCACTGCCTGTCTGACCTTGTGGTTATTGATGAGCAAGTCGACCTGCTCTCTCCGTCTCTTCCCTCCTGCCCTTCCCTTCACTCTCTCTCCCTCTTTTCTCTCTCGATGTCATCTCTCTTACCTCCAACAGTGAGTAAAAATGAGGGTAAAGAAAAAGACTAGGCTGTTTTTTTTTGTTTTTAAACCCACAATATCTCTGACCTCCCTGCACTTTAAACCCTCTATCCACATATTTACATTTTCCTCCAACAATAATTTGAAAAAAAGCATGAGATGGCAGTGATGGGGAGTAATTTAATTTTCACATATTCCCTTGTTCTAATTAAACACTGCTGCTTTGTTATATCTTTAATGAATAGCGAGAGTCAAATTAAAGATTAAAACCGCAATGCTGTGGAGATATGACAACAGATGCAATTATGAGCCTGCTCCTATTTACTTGCTCTTTTCTATCTTACAGATGTTATCATTTATTGTTTTCTCTGGGCCATTACCTTATGTGAACGTATTTGCCTTGATTCAGCTAGTTACCCCTGAAATCTTGCTGCATGTTTTTTAAATTGTGAGAGGAAATTGGTACTGATACATGCGTTACTTGAGCTTAATTTACTGCAAATTGCAAGGCAGGCGTTACACAACAAGTTGAGAGCTGTGGATTCCTGCATAACAAAAGACACATGGGGGGAGTGAAGGTGGGAGGGGAAGAGGGAGAGCTGCTTTCCTTCTCTTTTCAAGGGGGAGATAAAATATATGTATTGAGTGGGAGCTGTAATAAAACAAAACGGGTGAGGAGATGCAGGCTGGGAACAAATATGAAAGGCAGTGGAGTATGGCGGCAAAGCGATGGAGCACCACCGGAGGATTGGATGAAATTATCTCTTTATAATCAGGGGGCTTCTGCATGGCTGCCCCTTCCATTGCCCAGTGACAGATGAGGCCTACCTCTTCAAATGGGCTTTTCACAGGGCTATCAGCCCACCTCTAGGGTAAAACAATGTTTTCCTTTCCTCCTGTACCACCACTTTCAAAGCTTTGTTTCCACACGGCACCCCGCAGAGAAAAGAACTGTCTCCTATCAGGCAGGGTCCATGTTTGTCTCATTACGTGATCATATTACATAAGTGTACCTTAAAAAGGGCTGCAGATTTAATTTGATGACATGGCGGGGACTAGAAGATGGTGATGCTAAATACTGCTGAATGATAACACTAAAGTAGAACATGATCTCCAGTAATTAAGAGAGACTGCTTTTGGAACTGTCATAATCACACAGTTTGGAATTTAAACATTATTTAAGACACCTAAAACCCAACCCTTCATCTTCAAAGTGAGTTTCTAGCCTGTTAATGTAAAATAGATATGTTGTGCACATCTGCTCTGCGGGATACAAACAGTGAGAAGAATAGACAATAATTAGCTTTGTCCCACCATCACAGCAGAACAAATGGATCATGAACCCTCGCCGCTTTACGCAGTCTCTCAGCTGAGCTGTCACAATGCAGTAAAGTGGTAAACAGATATAATTTATTCATATAAATGACTTGTGAACCAAAATAGTCAAGCTACTCTGGGGGCCAGACACAGCATCGTTTAAGGATATTTTCAGCTTATTACCAGTTGGGCATTATAATGATGATACAACAAGCTGAACAATCATGCATGGCAAACAGGAAATTTGCCTGTTTTTTAGTTAGACATTCATAAAATGATAAAGTCTTTCTCCCGCATTGAAGATTTCACAATCTATAAATGTGAAAATATTTAACTCCTGGACATGACTACTACTTCATTGAAAATTTCTTTCTCAGAGCTTGTGCAATGGAGGTTTTGTATTCCCACGTCACGTGTGTAAATTGCATTCTGAACCAAGATCGGTTTCCAAGTAACAAAATGATCTCTATCCTTGTGTTAAACTCAGCATCAACTCTGTGAAGGTCAAACATTCAGGTGAAGTGAGAAAAACACATTTAAGGATAAAAACAGTGTAAGGGTGATTAAGAAGATAAAGGCTATAATTAAACCAGCTTCAAGGGATGGATCATGTTGGAGTGAGGACACATTTGCTTCGCTTAAGTATCCATGGAGTTATACAGACGGGTAGTTGAGGGTGGCTGCAGAGGCTGAAAGAGAGCAGGCTGTGCTGGCCACCATCCTGACCACACACAAACACAGACTTTCCCAGACACACAGACACAAAAGATCTTCTCACCTTTGCTTGACTGCTGGACCAGCATCATGATACCATAACAACACCCTCAGTCACTCCTTAATGTGCTTTACAACAACACTACAGGCAGGGCGTTACACCTCCGTTGAGCTGTGCGAAACACCCCCCTAAACCAACACATACACAGAAACACACACACCTCACTAATCGAAAGCTCAAAGCACTGCTGACACTATTAAAATGGAACAAGGTGGCCTGAGCAGAGAAATCAGCATCATTCTTACGCCTCATGGGGACACGCTGAAACAACGTGCTCAAGGTGATTGCGTCCCTACATGTTGTCTATTGTAGGTGAATTAGGTAATAAAGGACTAATCTCCACCATCATTGACTAGGGTTTGGCTGTTCAAGCACTTGCTTAAAGGTTATAAAGATGATGGAAGTGGAAGTGGGGGGAGGAGGAACAGGAGGAAGCATCTTTTCACCCTCATGATTTTAATGAGCTTTGATTCTGAGATGTCTTGTTTTCCTCCGACTGTCAGCCGAGGCTGGCGTGAAAGCTCCTCTTTAATTATCTCAACATTGTAGAGATGTTTTCTTGCCATGAGGGAGGGGTGTTTAGTTTGGAGAATGCAACTCTAGGACTCCAGGTGTCTGCCTAGTACTCTGCCTGGTAAGTGGCCAGACAGGCAGCAAGGACAAAGCTGTGTTTGTTTGGTGGAGGAAAAAGCAGAGAGGATGGAAATGTGTACGAATCGGCACCGCTTCCATTGTTGCTTTACAGAATGTGCCATAATCCCCGGCAGGCTCCATCCAGAGCTGGCACGAAGGATAATGTGAGCTGCCTCCTGCCTGTCCCACCTCCCTGCTCTACCACCTCCCCTCCCTTCAGTCCTTCTCCATCACCTCCTCCTCCTCCTCCTCCTCCTCCTCCCTTCCCCCTTTCCTCTGCTGCACACGCATATGGACACACAGCTATTCAAGTGCGCGCACACTCACACCTCCCCACATGGCTCCTTAACAGGCTTGGGAATGGATTTCTTTTATTTAATGTGGTTTGGTCTGCAGCTCCAGAGGCAACTGTGAGCGAGGGCGGGCTCACAGTTGTGCCACTCACACACACACACACACACACACACACACACACACATCATGGTATACAAGGTCAATATTTGTAAAGGCCATAAAAATGTA
>OMLM01014246.1:85250-100150 GCA_900302695.1 Helostoma temminkii | reverse complement strand
TGCCTCTCATTCAGTGTCTAATAGGCGTCGCTGGAGTTTCAATACTGTGACTGTTTCTGTTCAGTTCTTTGATGTTCACCATCACTGACTGGCCTATCTTTGTATATGTGAAGAGAATGAGAATTTTTAGATTTTGTGATACTCTACTTTAAGTCTCAAGCCCTGATTTACCCAGGGGTCATGCCAAGCAGCTAAAAAGTCTCCAAATCCATTTATGCCTTTTCATTATACTGTGTGTGTGTGTGTGTGTGTGTGTGTACATGTGGTTAGTGCAAGTTTTCCCAGATTGTGTGTGCGTGCGGCTCTGTGTGTGATTATCCCTGCATTGTGCCTCTTTGTGTTTTCCTGCATTTGTGCTGTGTGAAGCAGGCGTGCTGATGTCTGATCCAATCACTCTCAGCTCTGGTGAGCTGGAGGCCTGAAACAGAGAGAAAAGCAGAGAGGGAAATGGAGAGAAGGATGGACAGTGTGCGGGCTGTGCATCTTTAATGATTTGGTTTGGTCAAGGCCACTATATTATAGACTATTACAGAGACCCAAGAATATGCTTAAAATAGGAGTAATACACATGATTTAGTCCAGCTTTGTCTTTGTCTTTGTTTAATTTCTGTTGGATTTAAATGAAAGTTTTAGAGTAAGACTTCAAACTGTGTAATCAAAGTTACAGGCTGAACTGAAGATAGTGTTTTCATCTGCAGCTTTTATCAAGTTAACCGTCAAACAAGTATAATCTGTCAATTTGCCATTTTTTCCTTGATATGTGTTTATATAAATGTCCTTTATTGTTGTAGTTTTGAAGGTCGTTGTTGGCATCAGATAAGGCTTTGAACAGTTGTAACACGCTCTGAAAACAGTTGATTTTTGAAAATCTTTCTTCTTAAATTAATTGCATTGCATTTAGCTATGCAAAGTACCTAACATCACCCTAAAGTCGTGCTGTAGCTAGCAGTGTAAAGCGGTGGACAGTGAGCTACTAATAACTTAACATCTTGTTTTTATGCATAATATTAGTTACAGGAAAAAAAAACGTTAACAATATAGCTATATAAATAAAATTTATGAGGGGAAAAGGTGAAGTATTACAATAAGATTGTTTACATTTGGCAGAGACAGTTGAAAAGAAACTAGGGATGCACGATCCAAGTGTTTCATTTCTGATTTACACCCACCTGTCACTGAAATCAACAGTATGACAGTATGTCAAGTAAATGATAGTGGAAGCTTCACAATATAACTTCTAACTATAAGCTCTTGAGTGTTTCCTATGGTTTATTTACTATTAGACAGTCACCATGTTTGTATTTCCTACCAATTTAATGTTGATATGCATCACTGACAGATATAAATGCAGTAGTGGTTCCACCTAGAATATACTATTTTAAAAAGGTTTTCTTAAAGGGTAGGTTTATGTACCTGAAGGCGTGGAGCATTTTGTGCTGCACTTTCATTCATTTTGATAGCATTTGATTTGATTGCATCAAAAGGCAGCAGCTCATCATTCAACCAGACATGAGGATGGTCTTCTAGGTGCTTTTTATCAAAAGAAGAGCTCAAAATGGGCAGTTTAGGGGTAGAATTAGTAGAGCTCAGGAAATTAGAAGGTAAATCACAATTGAGGGGAAAAAAAGGAGAATCATTCATGGAGAAGACACTGAAACACAAAAATAAAGTGAGCGATCAGAGTAACACAGCTAAACACACATTGTTGACGTTGGCATTTTTAGTGGCTGTAAGGTATTGGAATTTGTTATACGTTTCAAAACTATATTTAAGACTGGTGTCACAGTGAATTGTAATGCAGAGTGTTTTAGATTATTTTATTATCAGCCAGAAACTGGTAAAAGATTTTTAATTGGTAGGCATGCTCCAGTGATGATCACCAGTGTGATCTGTCATAATTGGTGATTGGCCGATCAGTCTGAGAAATGCAGTTCTAGGTTGATCTAAGTTACACACATGATGTTTCAGAGTGATGGAGCGATGAGAATTTCCGCTCCTCTCTCATGGAGTTGTTCTTCGCTTCCCTCCTCAAAGCCATCATTCTGGGTTGTGCTTAGCCATGCTTCTGGCTTGTAGTTTGAGCTGTACTGGGGCAAATTGGAGAGGGTCATTGCACAGCGCTGCAAAAAAAAAGCACCTGTGTGTTCTGTCAAAAAGTCCACTCTGCTCACACCCTCTGTCATGCACACACACTCACAACCACAAACATACACATCATGGGTTTAGAGGTTATTTTCAGTGAGTGAAAAAAATATTAATAACACTCTGTAGCACTGTTATTTGTGGCATTTGCTTAAATGAGAATGAGGGAAAGATGGAAAATGTAAGTTATTCAATAGTCAAGTTTTTTTTCATTCAAATAACATCATTCATTAAAGAAAATCTATCTATTGGCGTGACTTGTTGAGAGAAAGCACAGGTGGCAACATTAACAGGGACTGCTAAGTGTTCTAGTGTGGCAGCAAATGACTAAATAAAATTCAGCAGTAACTGTTTTTATTAATATACAACATGGAGGAACATTATTGAATATAGCATCCAGGTAAGTTGGTCTAGAGTATTACAAATCACAAATTCAATAAACCTAAAACTAAGATTTGTACTATGATAATATTAACCTTTTCCCATTATGAACTTGTCCTATTTAGGACATATAACATAAGTCACCCCCATGCTTGTCCATTTCATTTCTCTCCCTGTTTCCCATCATAGATAAAATTTCCTTGCCCATTATATCAATTCAGGCCATATATTCTGTGTCATTTTTTAATGTATGAAATAAAATGTATTAGGGCCACAACTAACAATTATTTAATAATCGATTAATCGGGTGATTATTTTTTCAATTAATCGATTGATCTGGAAAAAACTAAATGAAATTTTTTTTTTTTATTAGATGTTTTGCTTATAACTATATACTAATTGTTTGTGTACTTTTAAAAATGCAAAAGCCACATATTGAGTTTAAAATTTTAATTTTGACATGACAATTGAAATAAAACACAAAGGTTATACTTTGTTACAAGTTATACTTGTATAAAATTCACATTATAATATTAGGACATTAACCTGCCTGCAATAAGATATTTTGAATTTGTTGCAATATCAAAATTATAAATAAACAACAAATATTACTGTTAAAGAGGTAGAATGCAGAAGAACTGGAAAACTATCAATGTTCATAGTAGGGGTGGGGCGATTCATCAACGTGATCGATTACAAAAATATGTTGATTGATGTGCGTTGATGTAGGAAGTAAGATGGTTGTGTGTAGTGACAGCATGAAGTCTGGTGAAGAGTGAGAGAAAGGAAAATGACTGTGATCATCTAAAATATGGGAGCATTTTAAGCAGAGACCAAACATGGTGCTCTGCGAGCTCTGCAAAATAGAAATCATAACAGCAGTACCACCATGCAGGTGTTAGACTATATATATATATATATATATATACCAAAATATGCATTGGTGCACAAATGCATATTTGCTGAAAACAGTTACTAAGTTACTTACTGCTGCTATTTGCTGCTTTTACATTTAGTGTTTGACTTTGCACCATTTTAATTTGAGCTATTCTATGGTAGCGCCATCCATCACTATGTTTGAGTGAAGAGACTGCGTAATCACCTGATACTCGCAAGTCGCAGCAGAACAGATCTAGTGCAACAGAAGTTAGCAAGCAAAGATTTTACACAATAGCACTTAATTAAACCATACCATTTTCACATGATGAGCATATACAGTTTTTACTTAACGTGCTGTTTTGCTTTCATCTGTGACACTAGTGTGTTTTCTTTTCATGTGACTGGATCACTGTGGATCACCGTGGTAGTTCCATGACACACAGCTTTGCATAACTTGCAGGTTACAGTCTTCTTTGTTACGTTAATATAAAATGGTCCCATGCCTTGGATGACTTGTGACACACATTTTTTCGGTTCTGCTGGTGCATGCCTGCCTAAAATTACATGCACTCATACTTTTCTTATTGTAGCTTGGGTTCCATAAGGCACCCTCTCCTGGGTGGTTAGGGTTAGGGAAAGGTAGGGGTGACAAGGGGATGCAATACCCAACATAACACTGGTTGATCTGTACTCTCCGCCAATGCGCAAGTGGCTGTGTTATCTTGCCTTCACACTCCCCGGTAATATGAGCAGTCCAACTAATCGATGGCGGCAATCATTGACAATGAATTTCCTTATCGATTGTTATTATTTATAGAATAGTTGTTGCAGCGTTTTAAAAAAGTGTATAAATACACCATTGAAAGGTTAGTATTCAGTCTGACTGCCTGCACTGTACTCAGTACCACTGAATGTGACTGGTATCCCTGTTCATTAACTATGTATTATGCTTAAATGAGATGCTATTATACTGGTAAGAGCATATTCCCCACATTCCCATTGAGCTGACTGTTTCCAATTGGCTGAAAAGCTTTTAATCAGATGTAGGTCATGCAGTGTTAGATTGCAGAAGTGTAGAGAGATTGGCTAGAAAGTAATAAAGATGTGATCTCAGGCTTTAGGGTGAATACTAAGGTACTTTTACACTTAAAAAAAATCCTGCTTTTTATTAATGGTGATTATGAGTAATTGCCACTGAACTGTTGTAGAGTTTGTGAGAACCTGCTCTCCACAGCTTTCAGGAAACCATCTATCAGTCAGACTCTCTCAAGTGATCTGTCTCTAGGTTAAAAAGCAGATGCTGCACCCAGGTTTGTCTGCCAGTATGGAAATGTCTGAATGAATTACGCGTTCAGAACAAGACAGAGCATTGGTGGGGGCCAGGGCACGACAGATGACAAATGGTATTGATATACTGAGGGATGTAGGGGCTGACTGGATGGCTTCCCCATCTCATTCTCCTCTTCACTTTGCTCTGCTCTGACAATCGATCCAGACCTTCAGCGTGCAGCAGTCAGACATCCTTCAGGCCCTGTCCTGGGTATTACCCAGTCACCCACTAATGTGATTCCCCACCTTGTACCTGCCCTAAAACTCCTTCAGTTCAGTTAGTTTGAGCTAGAGATGTAAATGATTAATCGATTTTCATCTTATTACCATTAATAATTTATACAAAATATATTAGTCTACTGTGCAGAAGCCAAGTATGTGTGTTGCTGTTACTGTGTAATGACAATTATTTAAAAAAAATTCATGTTTCACTCTTTTTCAAGAAAACTTTTTTATAAGGGTGCAGTATCACATTGACACAATTACACCCATTCACTTTGTTAACAGTTAACTTGTTATTGATTGTTGACCTGGCTCGCTGTCGACTAGGGAAATTACCCCATTTTCTAAATTGAACAAGCTATGTCAAATAAAACCAAGTTTGTTTTGAATACGTAATCGGGAGCAAAAAGCTGATGCAGATGCTCATATTCAGCTGTTTTAAATTGGTATGAACAATAAACAAGTCCATTTTGCTTAAATCACTGCAGTGACTTGTATCCTGGTATTTTGACTCAACATCTCTTACACAACTTGCTGGCTATTGTTTGGAAATTTGATTTATTAAAAAGATGCCAAGGTCTAACCCCAAGCTGCTGTATACCATTGCTGACCAGAAAATACTTTAAACTTAATTTTCAAATCAATAGGAGACTAAACAAACTACAAAAACACTCAATGATCAGTGTCATTCAGACTGGAATCAACTGGAATTATATCTCTGGCAATGTGAGACCATCTGTAGATTGGGAACGGCAGTAGCCCTTTTTTTTTTTTTTTAATCTTACAATCGATTGCTTTTGTTGGAAATCATTTGGAATCAGCATCATCTTTCAAAGGAGAAGATAAAAACATTTGTCCTAAACAAAAAGAAATACTTGCACACATCTCTCTCCTCGGGAGAGATTTCAAAGACTTTGTGCAGGAGCTTTGATCCAGTGTTGAGGATGCCTTCCAATAATTTCTACCTTCTGTTGTTTCAAATGACTTTCTCTCATGAGGGTTTTCGGGTAAACAAGTCTGAGAAGCTTTTTGAGGTTAATTTTTTAAACAAAAGTAGCTTCACGCAGGGGTACGAAGCACCTCCAAAATGAAGACTGTGTTTTTAAACTCTCTATGATTGATCAAACCAGCTTTTCATTTTTTCCTTCCTTTCACTTGCTGACACAACCACTCTCTGTGCATGTCAGTCTCTAGCTCTCTAAACTGCATCTATTATTTACTGACTCTGAGCATCCTCCAGTTCCCTCCCCAAGGCCGTGTCTTAACACAGAAGTAGATTATGGATTCAGAGTCTACTGTTAATGAGTTAAGGCCACACAGCAAGGAATTGTCACGTGTAAGCCAACGGTCAATTTCATGTAGTTCATCTGAGTTTGATTTGACACTGTGGTCTGTCTCGGTTGCAGTTTGTTTTCTCCTTCCATCTCTTGTGTGATAATATCTACCCACCCCCCTGTTATCCTCACTTTGCATTTAAAATTTATTAGGATCTTATCGCGGTTAATGTCTCAGTTCATTTGAGTCCTTTAGGCCATTTGCGTTGTATGGAATGAGAGCAAAGGATGCAGGCATGGTTTATTTATTTAAAAACTTATTAAAAATACCAGGTGTGCTCACTGGTGTTGGTACAATGCATCCCCCCAGACCTGTTCAGTTATTAGGAGTAAAAAAAAATGCTAATGGTGGTGCTTCTAGTGCTTTTGCTCTGGTTTACACAGTCTCATATAGCGATAACCACAGAGTATCAGAGCAGCTGTGGGCTTTAAGTCCAGAAAACAAGTTTTTCCCTTTAGTGTGGCAGGAGGGAACTGGAACTTTAGATAATTTAATTTAGACTGTGAGGTTTGTTTGCACAGTTGACCATTTGATTTCAGTGATTTTACAGTCATAGCTTAGCAACTGGGAAGTCCTCCTGCCTGGTGCATCTGTCAACCTGAAAAACAAAGGATTTCTCACTTTGCTTTTCTTCCTATCCCGGCCAGCTCAGTACCAACTGAGAATATTTAGCAGATATAAAACATTAATGGTCAAAAAATATTAGGGCTGCATCTAATGATTTTTTTGTTATAGATTAATCTATTGATAATTTTTTGATTATTTAAGCTCTTTTATTTTTAAATCTTTACTAAAAATAAATATTTCAATTCATCAGTCCTTTATATTTAT
Source organism: Helostoma temminkii (assembly GCA_900302695.1). Taxonomy (NCBI): domain Eukaryota; kingdom Metazoa; phylum Chordata; class Actinopteri; order Anabantiformes; family Helostomatidae; genus Helostoma; species Helostoma temminkii. The sequence continues at coordinate 93,031 of OMLM01014246.1, read as the reverse complement.
AATATTATATTTTATTCAATCGTCTTCTTTTTAAACAAACAAATATGACAAAGAATGCACTGCAGGGCATTATTCCCCAAGCAAAAACATGTCAGTCTAAACTAGTAAACAGTCTTTTAGAGACTAAAAAAAGGTCTGTTATTTGGAAGTTGAGTCATGGCAACTGGACTTTCTTCTGGTTAGGTTGAAATGTTTCACTACTCATCCAAGTAGCTTCTTCAGTCTAAGGGTAGTTGGTTAGAGACCACAAATGTATCCTCCAGGTTGGTCACACTGGCCTGAATAGGCTTGTTAGGTGAAACAATGGAAGGGGGTGGTGTTAAAGTCACACCTCTGTCAACCCCTCCAACCCCTAAAGGGGTTTGTTAGGTGTGGTCAACCTGGGGATGGGTGAAAGGGCAGCATGATACACAGAAGACAGCTCTTCAGAGGAGAGGAGGAGGCCTTAGACACCAGCTGTCTCGCTGTCTATAATCAACAGCGTTTCCTCTACCATTATATCAAGGGCCCCCCGCTCCCCCTAAAAGGTCAAGTTAATTGTATGTAATTGTATTTTCTGTAAAGGGGCCAGATCACACCAGAAGTTTCCTATAGAACAGGTCTACACCTTGTTCTTTTATTAAACAAGCTAAATAACTTGCTTGTTAACACACACAGTGGAGTTCTGCATACACAGGTGAGCACACTCCCACCAGCAGACAGAGAGCATGCTTCGAAAAATACGACTGTCTCTGCCTAACACCTGCATGGTGGTGGTACTGCTGTTATGTGTTCTAATTTGCAGAGCTTGCAGAGCACCGTGTTGTTTAGCATCTGCTTAAAATACTTCTATACTTTAGATGATCGCTGTCGTTTTTTTCACCCTCTTACTCTGTAACACTCCATGCTCTCACTACACACAACCATCTTACTTCCTTCGTGCGATGCATAGATGCACATTACATAACAACGTGTTTTTGTAATCAATTGTGTCAATTACGTTGATGAATCGCCCCACCCCTAAAAAATATATAATAGGAGGGTGTGTTTTTTGGACCATTATTGTTGCTCCTTTATTTTGTATAGTGTAACACTAAATTTACAGTGTTAATGGTTGTTTGCTAACATCCAATCATACAGCAAGAGTTGTTAATTCAGATGATAAAATTAATAGCCACAAACAAAAAAAATAAAGTTGACATTTGTCATGTTCAAGTTGACATTTGTCATCTTCTGTTTAAAATTAAAGACGCATTGTTTGAAATGTTATTTGACGTGTGTATCTGCATGTGCACAGGGATGTTTGGTTAGTTGAAATCAGAATTTTTCTTGCCTCCTACTGCAGCAGTTTGCTCCTGGTATTCTACACAGGTAGAGAGTCATAAGGGTGGACTGAAATGAAGAATGACAACTGCTCGTGTTAAAGATGCACAGTGTTTTCTCAGTTTTGTCAGATTTTATGCAGGTAATGAATCAAGTATCTATTTCAGCTCAGGCAGTATGAACAGGACTTTATTCACTCTATCCGTCAAAACATCCCTTCAGCTCACTTACAGATGTGCCTGTGCACAGAGTTTTCAAAACACCCATAAATAAGACATACATTATTAACCTACTCTGCCCAACAGGTGCCTAGGTACTTTTATCTTTTCTCTTTTTTATTCATATATGTGTAAACAATGTCAGAATTTATGCAAATCATTTCCTTCACAAAATTTGCATTCAAGGATTTTAAATTTCAGGAATCATCTGAAAAGACACATCTTGCACATTTTGCCTGTAGGCCTCTTTTACTGTTTTGCTAAAAGCACCTTATGATCAAACAGGAATTCTGCAGCTACACTGCTTCAGCTCTTGATCACTAGTTTTCCCCTTCCCTTGTCTTGAGTGAAGCTGTGTTTCTCTGGCTGTGATTAAAATGATGCCGGATACCGGGGTCGAGTCATCTTCTGTGTTTACTCAAAGGCCCATCTATACAGCCAAGTCAGGTATTAGCAACATCAACAGCCTTAAATGAAACAAAGCTGTGGGAGACAGGAACAGGACGTGGAGTGGATAGGTGAGGGTGTAAAATGGGTGGACCAAGGAGTCAGGGGGAGAGACACTGAAGGTTGTGGTGTTCCCTCTAGCTCACCCTGGCTCATTAATTTTCTCATTTAGTCAGAACAGTGGAGTGTGCAAACAAGAACGGGAGCCTTGCCTACTAATGAGGACAGGAGGAGACAAGCAGACTGCTTCTACAGTGTGTGTGTCTCTGTGTCTGTCTGCAAGTTTCAGACTGTGTGTGTGTGTGTGTGAAGCAAAATGAGAAGACACAAGAATGTGAATGGGTTAAGGGGCCTTGTGTGCATTTACATTTTTACTGTTGATTAATTTATAGAATTTTTTCCCCCATACAGTCTGCTCAAAGGTGAATGGACACTCCTGTTTGATTTACCTTTGGCTAGACTTGGGATTCTGGTTTGGGCTTGGCCCTATGACATTATATTTTTCCAGCTTCCAGTGGCACAAATCTGATTCTTTCATCACTTCTGGTGGCTAACACCGAGTCTTTTGCCCCCGTGCACAAGCAATTATCCATAAAATCTTTTTTTTTCTCAATTTGGTGTCGAACCTTTACCTTCCCAGATGTCTGACCTCAGCACACAAACCTTTACTAAAGCCTTTCTAGAAAGCTGGGGACTGATTGTGTATATAGTATCGATAGGTTTGTTTGTATGTAAAACCATAGTTGTAGTATGTGTGTGTAGCCAACTTACAAAGACTATTTTCTGGTTCTTTGTAACTTCATGGATTCCAGTATTAAAACATTTATTCACACAAATGATTCAGCACAGTTCTCTTAGGTGGTAATTCAGTTTATGTAATATTTACACATACTCTGAACAGAGAGAGGTGACAGATATTGTCAGTGAGAACCTTATTGAATAATTAAAGCTTAAATAATTGATCATATTTTTTATTAGTTTCCTAACTAATACCTCTACAGAGTTTTTCCGTAGCCCGTTGAAGGGTCTAAGGACAGAGGTTGTTGTTGTGGAGAGGTTTGTAAAATTCATTTTTGTGCTAGCTTCAGTTGATTTGGTCCTACAGTATTGGTCAGTTTGCTAAAATTGACCTGACTGTATAAACTTAGATTATTAGTGTCTATATTGATATAAATGAATATATTAAAATAATGACAATATACCATAAAACTACAGTAAATGATAAGTGTGTGTATACATGTTTAGGAATGCCTCTACCTCAGTTGGTGAAACACTTTGGAGTGCCTATTGACATAACATGATGCAGGGCAGTGTGTGGCGAAGGGAGGTCGGCAGGACGACTGTGCTGCCGCACTCAGCAGAGCACACCACAGCATAAGATTCTGTGCTCCACTGGCTGCAGACAGCAGATAGTTCAGGCAGGTGAAGTCTTCATCCAGATGTAGCTGGTGGAGGTAATTTTTACCTCCAATGTGGCAAACACTCCAGGTCTGGATATGTGTGATCACATCTTAGTGAGATAGAGCTGTTTATGTCAGTTGCTAAGGAAACTGCAGCAAGCGAAAAGGCAAGCTCAAGTTGAGTTCATATAGGAAAGAAGAAGAGAAAAATAGTTTAGGTAATTCTGTGTAAGGTTTGTCTTTACAGTTTCACTCACCCATCTCCAATTCTTCACTTCAGGAGAAGAGGCAGACATGTGGGCTGAAGTCTGGACTCACTAACATCAGTGACATACCAATAGCAGCTGATTAAAACTTTCAGCCGTTCTTGCCGTGCAGTGATGATTTGATCAGACTTTACTTGGCACGTGCTGCTGTGTCGTGTTCAACCTGTCACTTCAGCTAAGGGTCTTTCATTTGCTCACAGTCAACTTAATTTATAATTTTGTTATTAAAAAAAAAGTCTTATGTAAGAAGCGGTAAAAGATTGGAAACTGTGTCTAAATAAGGCCTGACTTTTTAAAATATGATTTCCTCATTTTTTTTCCTCTCTTTTACTTCATGTTCTCAATCACCCATAGATATCAGCCTCTCATGGTTGCATGATCAATATAAGTCTGAAAGTAATATTGTATGTACCATATTTTTTATTTTTCTGATGAAAATACAGAATGAAGTAATGGAAAGAAATATTCACCACAGTGTGTAGTTGTACTCCTCCTATCTATCTAAAAACATTGTATGTCAGGGGATATGTGTTATGACCTGCAAGCTTCATGTTCTCTCTGTGTGCGAGATGGAAAATTGCTTTTTAGTTTAATCATAGAGGACAGTTTAACTCTTATTGCTTGACCTTTGTTGATAGACATGTGGCTAAGTGCAATTCACTTCTTGATTTCAGATAATCAAAGGAGCCATTATTTTCCAGTGGTGACATACTGGACCATTTTTCGCCATCTTCCTCAGTGGAATATAAACTACACTTAATTTTGTTTTTAACATTAAATGCACTTGTTCGTGGCACAGTGTAAACTGAGACTGGAGTGTGTGTCATGACTGTGCCCATGTGAATACATATGCCTACTTACACAAGAGTTGAATTAGCACATTGGGGTGCATTTACTCAGGGCTGTGCACATGTGACATTTTGAGGGGCAGGTGCTCAAACCAGCTGAAGGTGTAGCCCTGTCCATTGCTAATTGTTTAGTGCTAATTTAAGAACATATCTTCCTTTCCCATGGAAAAAGCTCAAATATTTAAAGAGAATACTGAAATCTAGATAATGTCAAAAGACCCGGTTCCTCTAACTCCTCAGCTGCTGGAGCCCAGGTATGTGGCCAGTCAAGTGGTATCAGAACATCCCTACAATTTACTAGGCTATTGAGCATTTACAGTTGAGTGATTTTTAACCACAATTATTTTTTTTTGCTTTCCACTACACAACTACTAGAAGGGTTAGTAGTACTACTAGAGATAATGAAGCTATTCAGCATTATCTTGCTAAAGCTTCTGTTTGCCTTCTGCCTACTTTTATGTTGTAAAGCGTGACCAGTGTGAACTGGACTGGACTGTCTGATTTACTTTTTGCATTGTTTATCTCCAAAAATAAGTCAGCATTCAATTATGTTTATTGCTGATACAGATGTGAACACAAATAATGGACGGAGACAGAGGTGAGGGAGAGATCACCATGACACGTTTTTATGTCTCGCTCGCTCTTGTTCCCTCTTTTATGTGCTCTTTTACACTTTTAATGTTACCTGCTTAGGATAGACCATTGTTACAACCATGTGAGGGAGACGTGTGTGCGCTGAAATTGTGTACTGTGCTAACTGTGACAGGGAAGTCAGTGGGGGAGGGATGTGTGCTTGTGTGGTCTCAAATTAAATTCTAATGCTCTTGTCGGGCATGGTTACGATACTATTATGACAAAAATCTCCTGCAATAAGGGCACTTAAAAGGGCAGGTGCTTAAGCATGTACCTGCTTTTACTGCATCTACTATAATTAACGTTTTCTTTTGATTTTTGGTATGATGGCTATGTAGCTCTAGAGCTATTCATGTTGTTCAGTCAGTTCGGCCTTGAATTAAATACCTCAAACTCTTTGGGTTGCCATAAAATGGCAAAAAAGTGGTGCAACATTCATTTATTTTGATAATTAATTCATCTTTTAAGTAATTTCCCAAGAGAAATATTTCTAGTTTCTCCAGTGCAAGTGTTTGTTGTGTTTCTGTTTCACATAAATTAAATATCTATAAACCAATCTTAGTTGTGGCTCTACTCTAGGGATCCTTTTCATTTCACATTACCACCAGTCAAATTGTTCACTTGTCTGAATATTTGAATTCTTAATGAAATACCTTTAAAACTGATCGACCAGTCTCACATTCACATTCCTCTGAGCAGCTGCAAACTGAATAAAAGAGAGAATAAACAAGGTTCGGACTCTTAAAGTTAGGGAATGCATTAGACCTGGGAGGGTTAGCATAGATACCCGTTATTGGCCTGAACAGTACGTAGCAGCTTGTGTGTGAGCAGAAGCTGGAGTGATTTTTATTTTGCTGATGTATGAATATACAAATGTCTGCAGGTGACTCATAGCTGTTCTGGCCATAAAAGCAAATGTTTAAGGGATGAAGAATAGATTTTCTGAGGGATTTCTAAAGAATCACAGAGAAACAATATCAATGTCACTGGCTTCATAGTTACAGGAAATTGGAAAAACTGTGTGTTGGTGCTGATACAACAACCAGCCACTTCTCACCTTTTTCTTTTTTTCCACATTAACAGTAAGGAGAAAACATATTTAATTGCCTTTTGTGTAGGTTCGTAGTTGAAGTATTCAAGTTACAGAGCTGAGAAAATGCTATTGACGTCAGCTCAGTTGGTTTGCGTCTTAGCTATTTATCTTTTGTTTTTGTTTAATAATTAATGTCTGAGCTCCTGCTAAAATAATGAACTGATGTTTGTTGACAGACCCAGTGGTTAGAATCTTACTCTTAGATGATCCCACATTGTAAACTTCAAACACAAGCCCTGAATAGTTGGTAGAGAGTTGGTATCTCAACATTTTTTTTCTCTGTATGACAACTTCAATTACTTTTTTTTGTTTAAATCTGACGTCATATTTTCTGATGCACGCTCTCTGTCACCTGGTAATTGGTTGCAGTGATGTTGCTCATAATAGGAATAGGAACATAATTTTTAGGAGACTGGGTTGGCTCACCTCTGTTTGTGCGCTCGTGTCTGTGTGTGTGTTCATAGTGTTTGATATAATGCTTTATAATTTGTTTAATAAAAGAACAAGCTATAGACCTATAGAAAAGTAACCTTAAATGACTTCTGTTGTGAGATATATATATATATAGATATAGATAGATCGATAGATAGATATAAAATAAAATGAACGACATTCAAAGGGAGGGTTGCCGTTGGGGGGGCATTAATGGTAGGGGAAACACTGGCATTGTGATATTTGATGGAGCATTAGGGCCACAAGGAAAAGGTTGACATTTTGAGAATGAATCAAACCACCAGCTTTTATGCATATGCATCGGCAAAATCACTTGTTTAGATGAACTAGTGGCATTATACTTCACAGCTGGTGTAGTGTGTCTTAGCTCATAAACAGAGTGGTAATAAGTATTGGGAAGTGATTGTACCGATAAATGCATCTGTTCAGCAGGAAAGACGACATAGACTTGGAAGGGGTGGCAAGGATGCCTGTGAGTATTACAGAGAGCATGTGTTGTATCACAAGCTGGGGCGTAGACTATACCCCCTAAGCCCTTGCGAAGAGTATATGCTCTCATTTGAATTGAGTGTCTTATTCATTTGCTTACATTTCTGCATCATTTCAAGGCAGCAAGACACATGTGTTGATAAATCTACTGCCAGATGTGCTGCAGCAGAGCACAGAGCCATTACATGCATTACCTTCTTACTTTATTTGAATCACAAGCAGTGACAGAAGTCTGGTCCACAACAACCACACACATCTCTACACACATCACACTGGTCGTTGCTCGGTATCCTACCTGTTGTATGGGAGCATTACTACCATGACCATTCTTTCCAACTCAGTGCTTTATGTTTTATTCTACTTATTGGTTGAATTGTTTGATCCTTAAGGTGTGGAGCTCAGGCGAACATAGTGTCTGAGGCGCAGGTATTACTGCAACAGCATTGCCAATGTGCAGATCAAACCCCTTGATCAATGTCGTTTTGCAAAGCAGATGCTTTTTAGTTTTTCTTATTTTGTGTATCTGACTGTGGCTTTTTGCTTTCTCTGGACCTTAGAAATGACTTTGTAAACTTTCCCAGACTGGCAAATTCAATTTGGTAGCGGAGTGTATTTTTTTGGGTGTGTTAATG
>OMLM01014246.1:63564-77617 GCA_900302695.1 Helostoma temminkii | reverse complement strand
GTGACCTTGTTGTTATTTAAAAAGTGTAATAACATGAAAAGCTTAAAACGAAGCCATTAGGCATTTTATTTTTATTTTTGATGGTGGATGCCAGAAAACTGAAAATCATAAAATAAGTGCACCTATTAGAGACTCTGTGCTGTGAGTAATTAACACAAATTAGGCCAACCTTTCCTTCTTATTTATAGGTTAGTAGCAAGTTGGCCTTGCCTTCTGGCTAGATTATAAGTTTTATGAACCAACTTGTGCAGTGCACATAAGTTTATTTTGAGGTGAATGCTCTATCTATAAAAATGTTGACTTAGTTTATTATTGAGCTGCTGTAAACTGATCATTTTTAATTTCTAGGTGTGCAATTAGTTCCAATTTTTTGATTTTTAGGTCGTTTACTATGCATTAAAGGCCAAAGACATTAAGTTTTAAAAAAGTGATGATTTAAAAGCTGCCAGGCCTGATGCTGCTCTGACATCCGGATCTTGCCTCATCTTGTCCGATATTTAATGGGTATTATGTTCGCCACACACGTACACAAGCAACATTTCTTTTAGTGTGTCATAAGGGCGGGGTACAGTGTCTCTTTACAAACTGACAATCTCACCTGCCATTTAAGGATTGATTCTGTTAAGCCAAAATTCAAAAGCAGTGTCTGATTTTTACTGGTTAATTTTCAGTAAATTCTGATTTATTATTACTTTTGTCGTGGCGGCATGGTGGTGCAGTGGTTAGCACTGTCGCCTCACAGCAAGAAAGTCCTGTGTTTGATTCCCGGGGTCGGCCAGAGTCTTTCTGTGTGGAGTTTGCATGTTCCCTCTGTGTTTGCGTGGGTTCTCTCAGGCACTCCGGCTTCCTCCCACAGTCCAAAGACGTGTTAGTAACTGGGGACTCTAAATTGCCCGTAGGTGTGAGTGAGAGTGTGAATTGTAGTTTGTCTATATGTGGCCCTGCGATGGACTGGCGACCTGTCCAGGGTGTACCCCGCCTCTCGCCCGTATGCTGGCTGGGATAGGCTCCAGCACACCTGTGACCCCTGCGGGGACTAAGCGGTTCAGGAGATAAATGAATGAATGAATGAATTACTTTTGTCAGTTTCAAGTTATTTCCATGACAACTGTGGATTTTTCTTTCATTAACAGAGGGGTACCAACAATTTTGTTCACGTGTGTATGTTAGGAAGTCTGGACTGGATCTTTCTGGGGCTGGATTCTACCAAACAGGAAATGTAGCAGTGGCACACACTGCTAATGCTTATTCCCTGAAACACAAGAAAACAAACTTTATACCCATGTGCCTTACCATGCTGTTATCTTCCTCATGTATGACTCGCCTAACTAACAAAGAGAACTGTGTGTGAATGTGATTGTGTGTGCATGTTCGGGGAGTGTACATGCCTGTGCTGTTTTGCATACATTTCTTCTTCTCAAAACGCAGTGATGGTTTACAACAAGCACTCGTTGCTTTTTTTAAAAGTCCTTGCGGTGATGCACCAGCAGATTTCATTAGCTAAACACAAATGCAGGCTTCCATCCGCACACACAGACACAGTGTAACAAAAGAAAGGGAAAGCAACGCAAACCCAGACCAACAAACACGTCCACAGCAGGAGAAATCTCACCAGCTCAACATCCCATCAATAATTCAACAGCCTCTAGCGTGAGAGGCAACACAAAGAGAAAGGAGGAATGAAAGAAATAAATGAGCGGGCCTGAAAAAGCAGAACAAGAAAAGTGATGAAAGTGAAGGATGACTGAGGGATACAAAATGAGAAGCATTTGCTTAATGGTATTATTAGAGTTGGGGGTTTGCCTGCAGGGAGACAGATAGTGTGGTCTCTGAACTGATGATCATTTTGTCCTCAGAGGAGTTGACCTCAGTCCAGAGGCTCAGATCCTATTAGTCCAAATCATCCCACCGTAATTAGTCCCTCACCAGCCATCTGACCTCTGTTCATCATGTCTGCACAACTCCAATATGTCTGCCTTCACTCCTTTACTGTGCCTCACCCCAGACACGAGCACATTTTCTCTCTGTGTTAGAGTGGGACTTGCTAATTAAAAGAATAATTTATCTGCACAGTATTCTTTTACTGTTTTCCACTGATGAAATATTTCCTGCCTGAAATCAGTGGAAGCACTCACTGTTCTTCTAACAGACTGCAGACCCTCCCTCACCATCAGAGACCTGGATAACTATTCACTCACCCTTAATATTTTCTTTATGAACAGTCAGACAGACCGATCAGTTTTAACTGACTCTGTGTGAGAGGTTGTTTTTGAATGACTCTCAGACTGACTGGTTAAACAGATTCCTTATTTTTCTAGGGGAAGATGAAGATGAGTGATTCAGTACTTGTCCAAAGTGCATCCTCAGGTGTTTTTACTTATCTTGTACCTCAGCAATAGTCCAAAATACTGTTTCTACTACTACCGTTTCTTATCGCATTCCCTTCTCCACAACAGATAGTGTTTTAAAGTTCATCTCAGGGGCTGCTGGTGAAAATATTTCCACCATTTATACCTCTTACCAATTATAACATACGTGCTATAGTTCCTGTTGAGCATGTCAAATATTTCTTTAACCGTGTCTCTCTAGAACATACTTTTCCATTTCAGTTAAGGTCTGTTTAACTCAAATTTACTGACCAAATCTATAGTTAAAATCAACACAGCCGATTCCAAAAGTCCATACAAGATACGAAAATCTTGTGAAGGATTTAGGCCTGGTCCTTCTCTAGGACATGTTGTATCATCAAGCGGGCCAATAAACAGAAGACACAATATTATTGTGCGTCCCTCACAAAGGACCAGTGTGACCAGATGATCTCTTTTTAGATAACCAGCTTTCAGATTTTCACAGAATCCCAACCACTAATTATATTTATTGCCAGAGTGCTCTAAATAATAAGTAGAGTCTGACTTAATTAAAGGAAGTCACATGGGAAGGATTCAGTGTGGATTTACTTAAGACAAAAGAAAAAGAAAGAGAGTTTGTGCTTTCATATTAATTAATGGATCCTGAATAAATTGCAAAACCTTGTAATGTACACTTGCTGTGATCACCCACAGTAAGCAAAGAGTGAAGAACCTCCACAATATTTAGCTTGTTTAATATTAAGAGGCATCAAAAAGTAAAACTTTCTTTAAGTTGTTAAAGTCATGCTACTATTCTTCAGTAACATTATCAAATTTTTTGATTTCACATCTCCCTGTTATACGAATTTTGCTTGTATTGACCTATACACCTAAATCATGACAGCTCAACACAACATGGTCACTGGCACTAACTACATGTTAGCACTGCATTACATGGGAACCATCAGGACCAATGTACCTTTCAGAGAAGTTCAACCTAATGTTGACCTTGTTCAAGAGCAAAGAAACGACTTGCTATCTTCCCTCAGACAGCAGCACTGTTTGACTCTTGGCTTCTTCCTGTGCTATCTGCCTTAAGTGACTTTTTCTTTCTTACATTAAAGACTTTTAAAATATACTTTCAGTCAAAAGACCTGCCTATTGTGGCACCTAAGGCCTTACACAAAAAAAGTTTCTTTTTTTGCTGAGTAGGTGCAGAACCGTGGTCATTCAACCTGGCTGTTCAAAAGAGGAAGTGAAGTCTGTTGCCTGTCTCTGTCCGAGTGTAATTACTTGCCTACAGCCCAGCACAAATGTAATGAAACTTGTATTTTCCTCTCTTCCTCTTCCCTGCTCTGGGACATGACTGGGCATATGTTAAATCATTCACAGTGACGGGCATGGAAGACTGGTGCATATTATGAGTAGGTCTGTGCTTTTGAATATGGACAGAGAGGAGGGTTGGTGTCACGTAGGGGCTAAAAGATTGACAACATCGATACTCCACTGTGAGGAAACCAAGTAATTACTCTGAGACAATCAGGTCTGATTATGTAAGAAACTCAGAGGTGACGCTGTGTACATATATGCACATGTACAACAGCAGTATTGGGACTTTTTGTTAGTGGAGACAGTGACATGTATCACAAAGGACATTCACTGATCACGCAAGACTTTAGGTTTCAGGTCATCCTGTCCTTTTTCCCTAAAAGCTGAGTGGCAGAAAATCGATGGTGAGTCACATAATAATGCTGTCAGTGACAAATGTTTCTGTGCCTAAAGATGAATTTGTTGAGCACTTACTTGCCTTATTGACTTAATAGCATAGTTATTGACTTTTCTACATTGACTTTCAACAAATGTAAGTAGTGGTAGTAGTAGGTGGTAGTGATAAAAAATGTAATTATTAATTATGTAAAGCCTTTCCGGTGTTGTATTGATAGATATATGCATGTTAAGATATCTACAGGTGTTTTCCATTTACAGACATGAAAGCTAAAAACATGAACACACTCCTGTTTGCCCTTGGGCCCATCTGCTCTGTTAGCCCATGCTTGGCCTGACTGAATGCACTTACTTACACATGATGAATACTGAAGTGAGGCTGAGATGAGCAGAGAGCTGTGCTGAGTGGAGCCAAGGACACCGGAGCAGCTCAGGTGTGGGTTGTGTTGCCGTTTGCTGTGTAGAGATTAGGTGTCTCTCCAGAGCAGTAACTGTTAACTGCATTATTTTTGGAGATGACATTTTTATTTCAACACGCTCTGTGACACTTCTTCTTCACTGTTTGCTTCATTGCAGGGTGTTAATGGCTAGCCATTGCTCAGTAAACAGGCTTTTGTGTTACTGCTTTTTTGGAGGGAACGGTTGCATTTTTGTATGTCCAAGAAGTTTTGTATCCATGACAACAGCAGAGGTTTTCTTTGCTCCCTACTTTTCTCCTCTTGAACACTCCTGAATTAGCCTCTCTGCCAAACCCTTATCATGCTTGTTGTCTTCTTCTCTGGCCCAGATAAATGAACTTTCTGTGAATGACAGTAAGTGCAGATTAAAGGTGGCACACGGTATTTCCTGGAGAGGTGGGGAGCTATGGTGGAAATGAGCTGAGACAAGAATTTAATAACACAAAAGGTGTATTGACTATGAAATAGAAGGTGGACAGGCTGTTTTAGCTTGTGATAAATGTGTGCTTGTGCATTCATACAGTATATCAGGATGGTTATGTCTGTAGTTGAACAGTGTTTTACTGCAAACCTCTGTTTGATTAGATGTGTCATTGGACACTGTCAGTATTCATGTATAGCATGAGATTACATGAGCTCTGAGGTGTATAATCACTCAATCACTCCTCATTTCCTCCCATGCTTTCCTTTCACAACTGATCATGGTTCTCAGCACAACTTGCCTCTCTTTCTTCTTCTACGCCCTTAAGTTTTTATGTTTCCTCCTCATCTGTTGCCCACTCATCTTCAATTTATTCTATTGCCAGCTTTCTCCTCTCACTCTAATTTTTTGGCTACGTCCTTTATATATACCCATATTTCTCTGTTTTCTGTCTGATTTATAAGTGAACATAACATTGTGTTGAGCTCCTATTTCAGATGATAAAGAAACCATCTGCAGCCCAGTGTGACTAATGACTGAGCTGAGGACACTGACGCCTATACATACTTACACAATGGAAACCAATACTGGTTGACACAACACCACAAACACCAGAAGGTTAAAGTTGGTGGACAGCTACTAATCATCCTTTTATATTGGTTTTGCTGTGAGTATGCAAGTACCTGTTCTAGCAGACGCAGTAAAACTGCCATTTAATTATAAGAGGCAGACAGATGTGTTTACACAGATTTTATGACAAACAATATCATGGTTGCTATTTACTTACACTATTATTTTATTCTCCTACAATTCGTAATGCAGCTTTTGTCTTTGTTGATCCCAACACATCCTGCTCTCACAAACTGACACCTCAGGTTTAGTGTTAGCAGTTTTGCTCTATTTTCTTTAGCAGTCAGACTTTTCCAGTTATTTTTTTGTATGCCCCAAGGTTGAATCCTAGTTCTACTTTTTGCATATAACAACGCAGACAGTATATACTAGCTCATATTACATGCAAACATTGTGCTTACTTTCATTGTTTTGCGAATATACAAAATGCAGCGTTAGAAACAATGCTATGAGTCTTATGCAGACAGACAGGCTTTTTTCTGTTGGCATAATAATAGCATCTAGGAAACTTATTGCCTACACAAACACATAGTTGTCTTTCCTGCTGTCATCGACCACATTGATCTCTCCGTCCATTAAAAAAACATGAGGTTCTCGCTGCAGGTGTGATATATCAATAAGCAGTAAGCACTCTGTGTTGATACCATAAACAGTTGAGTGGGGATGTCAGGCTGCTTCTTGTAGACTTAAACCCTCAGGCTGCTGGTATGAACTAGATGTAGAGAGACTTTAGCCCAGTTTTGTACTGATACAGGCACAGCTGGAATCCACATGAGCACTCCCATACTCCTCTCACTCTGTGTCTGCATGACTGAGCCCATACAAGTACTGACGAAATCCTAATTGCATCTGAACACTAAGAGGTGAGAATTAAGTTGGAGCATGGAGGGAAAGTATGCATAATAAAACAGGACTGTCAAAGTAATGGAACAAATTAGTCTTCTAGTCTCAGTTTAATAATTGTTAAATGACTTGGAAGAGTTATTCTGTGAGTGCCATGTACTGTAAGTGTGTTATTTGTTGTATCGTGAATATTAAAAGCATCTAAAATAGAATCTAATAATATATTCTAGTTTAGGAATATGACATTTTCCATGCTCTTACTATCTACATCTGCTACTTGCTATGGAATATATCAGCCTCTATTAAAATAATCTTTTACCAGTTTTTATGTAAATACAAGCTGTTGTGCTATATTGACATACTGTGTTGTTTGTGTTTTCAAAATGACTTAAATACAGTTTTCATTCACAAATTACAATCTGTTATATTTTGCAGCTTATTTCAGTTTTTGAACCACATGTCCTGATGATGGTTCAAATTAAACAACTACCAAAAACTGTTGGGGAGCCTTTATACTGAAACATTTGTGCAAGAAGCATTAGGTCTTGTTGACATTAGCTCAAGAGCTAGATGTCTTTGATACCTTAAAGTAATACTTTATAATAACTCTAACTCCCTACTCATAATAATTACAATACATTAAACCCAAATTATCAAATAAATATATTCTGATGAGTCACTGATTTGACTCACTTAGTTGTCTTTTATTCAGTCTAAGCCGTTCCAGATAGTAAATAAACAGATGTGTTTAATTTCTCCCAAGTGGAAATGCAGTATTTATTCCATATTAATGTTATGTTATTAAGCAAAGTGCTGAGACAACATCAGGCGTCTTTATTGTACTAATTTTTAGATTTTGAGTAAGTAATTTAACAAGCTGTGTGACAAATTACTGCCCAAAGGTGCTAATAAGAGAAGTAATAACTTTTGACATTAGTTGTGAGTAATGACAGTTATAGTATTTGAGTTATGAGCCCTCGCATTGCTGTCAAAATTTTCTTCCTCTCTCCCCTTCTTTAACTTTTTCCAGCTATAGTCTTTGTCATCCCCCCTCTCATTTATATCTGTCTTTGTCTGTAAGACACCATTATGTGAAGACAGTGAAGATAGAAAGCGCCTTGGTCACAGTCAGCGAAGGTTTTCATTCATTTTCCCAGGCTGCTTGTAAAGTCCCCTGCAGCTGATGAAAGAGAACAAATGAGTTAATTCATTTTAATTGTGATATATAGGTTATAGGGTGTCATTCCAGTAACACATCAAACTGAGGAAACACTGTTGTGATAACAATATGTCTTTGCAAAGTGTTTTCATCAGGATAAGGTATTGCACACATGGTACCTCTGTGGGGTTTTATTTCTGGAGGAAATGAGTTGAAGTTTATTCAGAGACCAGATGTGGTGTTGCCTGGTGACTGACTGTATGTCTTTATGATTTAATCAGTATTCCTGCAAATGAATCTGCAAAATCACCTCTGCAAGAAGCAGTAAAGGACAGCATATTCATTTCTACCATACCATATCATTTCTGTACTAATTTCTGTGTGTTTATGTAGGACATTTATCAGCTTTTGTAACATGGTGAGATTACTGCTACTCCTTAATCATGGTTGGTTTTCCCCTTAAATATTTCATAAGCTACATAAAATATTTAGTTAGTCTTAGCAGCGAAGTCAGTGGTAATATTAAGTCATTACTTTGAGAGCTGTATTTTCTTATTTGTATGCTTTGCCTTGGCTTCTCTCTTTGCCCGACTGGGTTGTGACTCACAGCAAATGGTTGTATTGTAAGCACAGACAGTAACCATCAGTTGGTTTATTTTGGAGAGGAAAATGTAGAAATTGGACTTGCACTCAGAGTCAAGAAGACGGCTAAGCCATTGTCATCAACTGTGGAGAAATATGCAGGCCTCTGAGCTCCGTAATGAAGTGGGACACAAGGTTGTCTGAGGAATCATGCGGTAATTGGCCTGCATGGCTTGAAGGCAGAATGTTGTAAAATAAACTTTATAAAGATGTTCAATTTTGGCAGTGACGTTTACTGGGAGGAAAACGGTCTGTCCTCTGGAAAACTCTAGGAAGTCACACAAATAGAGTTCAGTGTGAATCTAAATGAGAAAGTTATGCGATAGAGCTTTGTATCACTGGTACATTAGGAGTGATCTTATCTGGCTAATTGAGTATTGGGGTATACTGTGTTTGACATGTGGAGCTGGGAGGAGCTGGGGACTACTCTTATGTACCCACAGATACTGTGCTACACACATTCATTAACTTCTCCATCACATGAAGAAGTAGTAGTAGAATGAAATCCATGATAATTTACGCAAAGCACTGGTTTAACTGTACTTGTTGCAGTCAGTGATAGTACACACATTATAATAAAAACCTGAACAACACACTGATGCATCAACATCAACATTTGTGGCTGTAGATCTCGTGATAAAACGACAAAGATTGAAACGTACATCAAGAGAGGAGGAGAAACAGCTGACGGATGTAAATGTGATAATGTTTGAACTACTGCAGCCGTGCTCTCTGGTACATCAGAGTGGTAGTGAGATAAGAGAAAAGGATGTGGATCACACAGCGCATTATGTAAAGGCTTTCAAACAAATAAACCTTTGTATGTATAATCAGTGCAAACATGTAATTCAGTATTTTAATATTTGATTTATCTTTTATTTGTTATCGTATCAGATTATTTGTCTACGGTATAAGCATAAAGGCCTCACTTGAAAGCTGGAGTAGAATTTGGCATTTCCATGTTCCACTGTGAAGAAATACAACGCGTCACTATCACTTGTGCTGATTTGGCTCTGAGTGTTGTAAAACAACTGCTTATTGTAAGAGTAGAAGATTTCATAAATAAATGTAAAGTCAGTACTCTTGAGGCCCAAGTTAACTTTCAGCATGACTCTGGGGAGTGATTGTGAGATGCTCAATCACTGTGAGACTCAGAATCACTCCAAGCAATCTTTGCTGAAAGTTAAATAAAAATAGCACTTCAGTGTAGGGCACATTGAAAATGAAAAGTACAAATTATAGTGATCTGTTGTAGTTTTTCTGACAGCTGATCTGCCCTGGATCCACATGTTGGGCAAGACAGCGTACAGCAGCTCAGGTCAGCATCTAGCATGGAAACAGGTATGATTTCTTTCTTTGAGATGCCTGGGAAATATGAGCCCACATATTTATTGTACAGGTGGCAGTTCAGAGAAATTGCCAAATCTCATCATCATCTTATGTGTTTTTGCAGGCACTGGGAAATAAGGCTGCACGATTTGGCAAAAAAGGTCAAATTGCGATTGTTGTGAATATTGCGTTTGCTATATAGTAAACAAAATGAGGAGACTGGAGACCTCGAGTGAATGAGAGTGAATGCAAACATTGGAATAAACTAAAGTACTGGTCATTTCGGCTCCCACACACAATGAACGCAGACAGTTGAGGTGTCACAACCACCGCAGACCACACGCAGCTTAAACAGAAACTGACTGATCATCACCTTGTTAGTGGTGTAGAAAACGCACACACTTGGCACAATAGCAGAACAGGTCATCACGTTCACACGTGCATATTTATAGAATTAAATTGCAGCCTTTTTTCAGTTAAATTATCACACAGGCTGACATCAAGGTTGCAACTGTGGTCAAATTAATCGTGCAGCTGTACTGGCAAACATGGGTGTCCTAATACAGATTTGTTGTTTATGTTGAAAGCTCTTCTGTATTTTCTCTTTCATGATGAGTATTTCTACTATGTAATAGTACGATCATTCTATTTTTGTGCAGTTGAGGATGTTGGGATAAACATCACACCTGGAAGTCACCCTCTGGGGGTTTGAAATGGAAACGGTTGATGTGTTAATTAAGGTTTATGAGCCTTAAGTAGTATCACAAATTGATCAGTTATTCTGGAGAGGCTGGCACTTGAAACGCCTGCCATTGTTTGTTTTTTTTTGCATCTTAAATCTATGAAGTAACCTTGTTTATCCTGGATTTGTGGAGCTTAGTGTCACTTGGAGGAGCCTCTAAAGGCACAAGCACTGAGCTGTTCTGTCACCAGTTTTCACAGTAAAAAAACTTTTGAACTTTCTTTGTCTGCATGATGTTGACTGATGTGCTGTATTTTGCTGCTGGTGAGCTGTGTAGTTTTTCACTTTGCAGCCTTCAGTTCATCCCAGACTTTATGTTTGGACTGTCAGTTGGTGGCTTGCTGTGTTCATAACAAAACAGTATGATGAGCGTGTCTAGGAGACTGTTGTCCTCAGGTTATCACATATAAGAGGCCCTTACCTTCAGTGTGCGCCTCAAGGTCTGCAGCTTTGTTTGTTCTCATCCCAATAGTTGCTCTCTGTGGTGTGTGATTCAAGCCCAGACTGCAGTCATCTAGCTGGTTGGACAGAAAACCAGTGGAGCTGCAGTGCCTCAGGCTTGAATTTAAGCTGCTCAGATACAGCTCTGCTGCTAACATTAGATGCACAGCCTTAACGACTACGTTGCAGGAAAGCACCTTAAAGAAAGTGCAGGTTTATACTGGAGTCTATCAGTAATTCATCTCCCATCTTACCTGAGGTATGACTTACTTGTCTTACTGCGAGGTGTGTGCCTTGGCTTTCATTTTGCACCTTTGTCTTTGTACTCCTCTTCCTCCCTTCCCTCATCTCAGCCTGAAGCTATAGTAGGTGGCACAGGGGCGTTGTCACAATCTCACACTCCTCCCGATGGCTGTCTGGTGGGATTTCCTGTTGATGTTGTGGAGCATAATGTTGTCCTCCTCAATTCAGCTTCATTCTCTTGCAGCGCTGGCAAGCCATGATATCACTGTTCCCATGATGCTTCCTTCTGTTTGCTTTGCTGAAAGGCATAGTGTAAACAGGTTTATAGTGAGGAATTTAAACCAGTTTGTAGACGAGACAAGTTTTTTTTAATTTTTTTTTTTTTACCTTGGCTGCACAAAGTGGCTGCAGGAAAATGACACAACCTGTAAAAACTTGGCTTCTGTGAATGTGAAATATAGATCAGCACTCATTTGGAGGACAAACAGCCTCCTCCTGCCGCCTCACTCACTCCCTCTTCACAACCCCACCATTCCCACACACGATGCATGGCCTCATTTGGCAGAGAGAAACAGAATTCAAATGCAAATGCCAAAAAATGCAGCAGAATACCTGCATGTAGGACGCTTTGTGTGTGCTCAGGCACAGATTTTGTCTTACTGCTGTAGATCTATTTTCATTACACGCTTGTGCCCATGGGGCATTGAGTGATGATTGCTATTTTTTGTAGGCAAGCACCAGGCAACCAGTTATGTAGTGAAAGATTTGCATAAAAGTGAGGAAGGAATGCTCTAAAGCAACATCATATTTTTTCAGTTTACACTGTGTCATGTTTCCCTCCTGCATCACAGTTGCTGTTCTGTTTTTTTTCATGTGTTTCTGATGCCCTCAGACCAAACTCACTCACAGTTCATGCTTTCAATGAATAAATTAGCCAGATGTGCACAGGACAAGTTTCTGGAGCAAAAAAGCAATGCCTTCAAATGGTTTTTGTCTGAACAATACGGAAACTAAAGAGCTACAATGTTTAGTTCATCAACACAAAATTGGCAACAATTTTGATAACCGAAAGTAAAGTTATGTTTAAGTTAACTTAATAGTTTAATTGTCAAGTCACTGAGTATCAGACATGAAAATGTATGTACATGCGAGACTATTGTGCAAATCAGCCTCCATGATATGTGTTGTAGAGCAGTTGTCTGCCAGCACTACATGACGAGGTGTCCGTGGACAAGACACCGAAACCCTGTTGGTGTCTCTCACCTGTTAGCTGCTTTGGATAAAAGCATCTGCCAAACGACTAATGATGGAAAGTTAATGCTGGCAAACCAAGAGATTTTTTTCAGTAGCTTTCAACGAAGAATTAGTCGTAATTAAATCCTTTTAATTCTTAAAATATTTATATATGTGGGTCTCTTTGCTTGTGTGTGCAGACATACTGTCCATGTATCTGGTGTGTGCAGAGAAATCCTATCGCTTCATTTGAAGCATGGTCCTGAAAAATCTTCATTTTAAGGGCTATGTAGCCCTCTGACTTAGCCCTACCAGTGCACCCAAAAGGGGATCAGGACACCCCTATCCCTCACATGACTGTGCAAAAACGAGGGGTAGGGCTAAGGGGGAGAGATGGGATTGGGCCTAAATGTAGTTCTCGTCTTAAATTTTCTAATTGCAATGTGAAATCAAAATTACAATGTCAACTTATGCAGTTACGTAAGGGCAAATTGATTTAATTAACATAATATTTGCGTCTGTGAACATGACAACCTATTCTGACAATCCGTATTTATGCTCATAATAAAAACATAACTAGACAGTCTTTGTTTAGGCATTGGAGTGAAGTGTGAGTCATGTATGGTCATGTGGCTTTCTGGGATGCAAAGTGCGGACCAGGTGGAGATGGGTACCAAAGAGCACACAAGACGCCAGTGACCTCTGTCATATGACAATATTTTGGATTCAAGCTTAGTAACACTTCACAAAGAAATTTACTGTGTAAAAACAATATGAAAGTTGTTAGATCATTTTGGAAACTGTGCCAAGAGACATGTTGGACATGCAAACAATTAGCAAAGATGGTTTTCAGAAAACTCTAGGCAAGCAGTACCAGCAGTTTGTATGTGTTGAGAAATACACATTTCTACAACAGCTACTACTACTACTACAACTACTACTTTTCCTTGTTTTAACATCATAGATACAACATTTTTGAGGTTTTGATTGTTGGTTGGACAGAACAGTTTGATATAATTGCCCTGGCTCTACAGATTTGTGGTCAACATGATAGATTATAGACTGTATGATGTGCCTGATTAAACAATCATGACATAACCGTTAAGAGAGTTGTTTTATGGTCATTGCAAAACGTGATCGTTACATATCTGGCATGCTGATTAAATAATGCAATACATCCATCATAAAATGAATTGGAACTGTGCTTTCACACCAGCCTTTTTTAGTCCCTTTTAAACCTGCCACACACACTTGTGGATCCACTAAAACAAGCTTTAAACAGGATTTTAAATTGTAGTCAGTATGTACCAAGCCTTCCAGAGCTGTCACATGTTCCAGGCTGAAGCACAAAGTAATAAATATCAAATGTATTTCAAGGTATTTCAAAGGTTTAAATTGGATACATAACTATATCTAATGTACATCTTTGATATACCTGTTTAGCATACATTATCTTGAGTAAAGCATTGGAATTAGCAAGTACAGCATACACATGTGATACTGCCAAGGAGTGGAGAAGGGCTTTATAATAATAATAATAATAATAATGTCTAGCTGTTCTAAAAGCTTTGTACTAATTGAGATCACTGAGATCTGAGAAAGTGGTTACATTAGTTCACAGTTCGACAAACATGCTGTATCTTAAAGAGAAAACAAAGGTAAATGTTACAATTATTACAATAATAGTGGTGGGTCATTTCAAATTTTCTTCCAAACTTTACAATATTTAAACCTAAGTTCTACGTGAATTAAACATTTACTCCAAAATTAAAGCCCCAACATCCTGTTGGTTATTGTCTCTGTTTAGCAGATACTGTGCATGTGTCTAACTAATGATAT
>OMLM01014246.1:51060-63544 GCA_900302695.1 Helostoma temminkii | reverse complement strand
GATACGACAATACACACATCTAGTAGAAAATGTTGTCTTGTTTACAAACTTTACTGCTCATACATCTTGCCCTGTCAGCACTAGCATTGTTTTCTCAGGTCTCAGTACTTAATTTGACAAATGCAGTGTTATCATAAATGATTTAAATGAAAATGATGAGAAAAGGGTGGGTTGAGTGTTATTTAAAAAAATCTATTTTTGTTACTCGAACCCTTTTCTTATTACTTTTGCTTGACAGGGTAAACTCCAACCTCTGATACTTTGAGAAAGTTTTTACTTTGTTTGGTGTCATTAAGCTCTGTATCGAATCTTTACAATCCAGTGTTGAGGCTGTCTCCATGGCAATTCTCTTGTTTGCATGCAGTAATTATACAAATTTCTCTAAATTAACGTGGTGATGTGAAAATGCTGCATTTAATTCATAAGTATCAGCATATCAGTATGCATAATGAAGCACACAACAAAGGCATGCTTTTATTTTAATAGAAATCTATTTGTGATCCCAATCTTCTCCTCAAGATGGTCTGGATAATTGAGCCAATCAGGGTAATGACAAAGAAGAGTGACAATACAGTAACAAGTCTGACAGCGTCAGTGATAGCATTACCGCTAGCCTTTAAAAATGTGAGAGTTAGAGTGAATTTTGTGTGGATAAGCCTTCTTTAATGCAGTAATCTCACTTCTCTACCTTCCTCAGGGACATGACTGCAGCACAGGCTGTATGTGATTTTAATTCCACTCCACATTTGTTGGTAATTGAATTTATTACAAGGACACCGGGCCAAATCGCCTGTTATTTCGCAGTCAGTCGAGGTTGCTAATTAGAAATTAGCTCAAACATTCTGGTGCACAGCCCTGGGGGAGTGTCGTCGTAAGTCTAAATCTGACATACCTACCAATAGCTAGTAATTACAGCCAGAGCTTTGCAGATAAGAGCACTGTTGTCATTATCTCAGTGCAGAGTGTCGATACACCGTCACCTACTGTCCGCAGCATTAACGTGGTGCACATGTACAGGCTTTGTGGCGTGTCCGCATGGAAGCCTTTCAAAGCTTCAGTGAAGCTGCTGAATTTCAACAAGTCAACCAGATTGTGTGTGAACGTTGTAAAGTATGGCATAAAATATTTTTTTTTCCATCCTAGGGTGCAGGGAAACTCATGCTCAGAGCTCTCAGAGGAGAACAAAGGCTCAGGAAACATTGTGAGACTGAAGCACCATGAGAGCGTTCACTGGAATGGGATTTCTGTGGTAACCTTTTAAAAGTCTTAAAATCTCCAAATAGTAAAAAGTTTAGTTTTTCATTTGGTGTATGTTATGACAACAAATGCTTGTATTGTTCAAAATGGGTTTTATAGGTCAAATCATTTCTCTTTAGGTGGCACCGATATTAAGTTGAAAAGTTGGACTATTGATTTTTCTAACTCAAAATACTGAAACTTAGAAAAGGAGAGAGGAAAACACACCAACTTTAAAAGAGGAAAAGAGTGAGCAATGGGAGGATTGCTGTTTGGAAATGTAAACCTCTGTTGTGGTACAACACAGGATGTGGATGCTGGAGGGATGAGGGAAATGGCCTGCGGAGAGTTAACAAGAGTAGAGGAGCGATCGTTTAGATGGATCTTCCCCAACTGGAGTAAATACAGACTTCAAAACAATTTTTTTTAAATTGGTACAAGGGCTGAATATTTTCCTGTAACTTTACTTGCTTTCTGGGAGAAAAACATTGTCTGACTATAAACTAAGTTATATTTTAAGAAAGTAACTGCAAAATCAACTGTGTGTGTGTGTGTTGTAATGTAATAATTATACTAAATGTGCATTGTTAAGGTCATTGTGGGCGGTGAAGTCGTACTGGAGTACATTATGTTAAGTGTTTCTAATGTTTTGGCTTCTCTATTTACATCAGTGAAGGTCCAAAACATTAGAGACACGTCGAGATAACGTTCTGCAGAATTATAACTTTGTAAATGTAGAATTCATGGCAGAGCTGTTGTGTACAGGTGGTCATAATGTGTAATTCCTGATAAATGTGTGTAATTACCTGAGTTTAAGTAATTGACGAGTGTGAGTGTAGTTAGTCTTCATTGCATGAGCACAGATACACAGAATTCATGGGAAACGATGCCACTGGGACTCTTTCTCGGTGGTAACTAAAACTAAATCTTAATGTTAAATAATATGAATGTATGCTTGGCCAGAGAGCAGGTAAGGGGGTGCTAAGGAGGATATTTTTGGAGGGGGTAGAAACAGTCAGGAAAGTGGCTGTGTGGAGTGAAGTTGCTAAGCAACTCCATTTACCCCTGTATAAATGGACTGAGATATGAATCAAAGTGCAAAACAACAAACTGACCGAGAAGTCAAGACAGAGCAATCCAAAGAAAAACGGTTTGGAGTTGACATTTCTGGTAAAAACTGTTTATGTAGGAGAGGTTTATACGCTCTGTTGAAGTGGCCTGAGACTGCATTCATCCCTGCTGCTACCACTGCTGCACTGCACACATCCCATCTACAAAGATTAGCCTCAATTGTAGAGACTTGTACTATTTTTAACTGACCTAGCAAGCATAGTGGCCAGCAAAGAAAGGAGCCAGGATTTCCTCCATAACTCGGTGCACCTTCATGTTTATTGTTAATTTCTGTGCCCTTGATTTGTTTTATCAATACATATCGTTTGATCAGGAGCCAAATACATCTTTTATAGAACCTTTGTTTCATTTTCTCAGGTCTAGGTCTTTTCCAAGCAGAATGTTTTTTTTCTTTGATGCCTGAAACTAAATCATAATACATACATAATTTACATTTTAGTAATTTGGTATTAAACACCTTTATATACATCATAAATGGCAGTATTGAGAAAATACGGCTTCAAAAATTGGATAGTGTGATGATAAAGATCAGTCTAAGTGGAATCATACTTTACCTCCAGGTGCCATGTTGTTCATGCGTGGCCCCAGTATAACCCTTCAGCACTGATTCATGCCCTAACAACTCATGCACTCCCATTGCCAACTGACTTGAGCGTGTGCAAATACATCATCAGCTGGCACTGCATAACCCACACCCTTCCTCTCCTCGGCCCGTCTCCCCCACACTACTTTCTCTCCATGTCTCATTTCGTCTTTGTCAACGAGACACTGGTTAATTTTCTTCTCTCCTTGACGTGACTTAAATCTTTGCCCTACCTTCTACAACTGCTAGACTGCTCAACTTCTCTACTTTCTCTTTGTGGTTGAACTTTACTGTGTACAGCTTGGGTCAAGAGCAGTTCAGCCCACACTTGTCTTGGGGCAGGGTATGTATCATCTAAGTAATGGGATTTGGAAACAGGAGTTTGTGTTGTGTCGCCCATTTGACTGCTTACCACGTACCCAGAAGATGAAAACCTTGTGTGGGGAAGTTGAAGTAATGTGAGGTCAAGTTAGGACTAGAGCAAGTTTTATTATATCTTACATACTTAGATACTTAGTGTCTGTGCTACAGAATGGCCAGTTACTGATAACCATCATCAAATGCTGGTTAAGATTTGTTTGGCCCAGTGAAAGACTTCCTGTGGACATTGCTTCCTACAGTACAAGACATCATTACAGTATAGTATTAAGTAGAAATACTGCTTTGTGGTTGTATGCCTCCAAACTCAAACTGCATGTGACATGCAGAACTCACTGTAATCAGTCCATCCATGGGTTCCCAGTAGATGAATGTGCCTGAAGTAATGAAGTTCCCTTCAGGTGTTCCTAACCGATTTTGTTGACAAGGAGGAGACAAACATGAAGTCACAGTGACATTGACCTCTCACCACCAACATCTACTCAGTTCATCCTTGAGTCCAGGTGGACTCTTGTGCCAGTTTTGAAGAAATTAAGTCCAGGTGTTTCTGTGATATTTAGCTTATTACACCTGGACAGACAACCCAGAACATGAAACACAATGCCTCTGGCTACAGTTGTCTATATTAAAGAGAGATCTGAACTCAAGGGCAGGAGCTTGTGTTTCTTTTGTTCAGGATACTGTATTTTTTGCTCTGGTTCTTCTGTTCATAGTTTCACGTTTACCCTGTAAAATGAATATTTATACTGCACGTGACATCATCAGCCACTCTCCCAGTTTGGGTCTAAACTCTGTTGAGTGATGTGATGTGTCAACCACATCACATCACTCGACAGACAGCTCTACTCTTTATACTGTGGTTAATGTGGTTAAGGCTGTGTAAGGTCGTTGCAGGACTTCTTTAAGTGCAGTACAGGACTTGTTTCATTTTTTCATCATTGTGATGGTTTGATGGCACATTAATAATTAAGTATTTAATTTGCTGCTCTATATAAACTTTGCAGTACATTTGCAGAAATTGTGCTTTAAATGTGAACGCTACAACACTGAGCCGTCCAGTGAGGATTTAACTTCAGATTATTTGACAACTGTGTAAGTAGATTGCAGCTACAAAGTTAAAAGTGGAAAGAAAAATAAGACGATAGCAGCACAAACACAGACTGACTCAGTCAATCAAAGGGTGGCAAGTCTTTTATGTCATTTCTTTTTTTCTTTTTTCTTTTTTGATTTTATGGTGGATCTGCATTGATGCAAATATTTGTGCATATTTTAACACGATATACATAAACCATTATTTGCAGTCTCTGCAAAATACAACAATGTACAAAATTTAGCAGTAGACAACCAAGTTTATTAGATGGTATAAATTCAGTGTTCATTCCTGTAGCAGTTGATGTCTTGTTTCCATGTATGCGGAGCATATTTGCTGTATTTTTAAATCCTCTCTCTGGTTGCTCCTCTGTCTGCTTGTCCCCGAGTGAACTGGTGAGCAGATGGGAGGTTGTGGGGGCTGAGAGGGGTTGGTGACAGTTGTGGGGAGGGCCGACAGGCTGCATTGTGGAGCGAAAAAAAAGAAGTAATGATATGCCATGTCTACTACATTAACAGGCCTTATGTTTAGGAGAGCAGAGCAGACGTTGCACGTGTATTTGTCATGCAGCCTGTCATCTGCTGTTGGAATTCACTCTGTGACTCTCTGCATTCAGATCACATCTTTGTTAAAGTTTACTTTTTTATAATTAATCTTTGTTGCTACTGTGTGATTCTGAATGTGTTTCTCGGCTAAATACTGCAGATCAGTTTTGATCAGAATTTAAGCACGCTGTACTTCACTACTGCTTACGGTTATAGAGTTGAGTATATAACAGTTGGGTCCTTTTCAATGTGTGTGAAATTGTAATGCATGATTACTATAAAAACTGTAGATGTCAATCACAGTTTAACCACTTAAACAGAAGTTTAACCACTTGAGGATTAGTAAATCAATTCTGTAGTTGGTAGTAGTAGTAGCTCATTTTGTTTGTGCGTACAGGGTGAGTGAAAGGGTCTAGTACAGTTTGTTTTTCAAGGTTTAGTTCTCTAAACATCATGTTTTTATACCATAGTGTCATCTTTTAACAGCCTGACATTACAAAGTCAATGCAGACATAAGTTAAATGTTAGCCTAAGATACTTTTTTTATTTATTTCATTTATGGAATTTGTTTTTAATAAGAGATGCATTTTCTGGTCAAGAGCCTTGAGCTGCTTGCGTTCCTGTAATTGTATAAAATGAGAAGCCTTTGTGAACAGTGAAAAGTTATTACTATCTTCACCGGGGTATCAAGCCATATATTGTTCACCATCAAAATGATTTAATTGAGCAGTCATTAACACAGGCCTCAGCATGACGTGACTGCAAGGACGAATTTAGCAACTGTCAAACTTGATGACTCTCAACTCATCCTTTCAGGCATAAATCAGACAAAATATATTCATATTTCCTTTTTAGCCTGTGGACAACGACTGAAAGAGATGGCAGTCATACTTTGTAACAAGATGTTATTTATTCCTAGGTTGCAGCTGCTATGTAACTGTGTGCCCAGGCTTTATGTGCTCCTTTCTGTGTGACAGATTTTCATTTCTCTTATTTCCCACTTCAGCCACAGTGCTACTCTTATTTTATCCCTGTGGCTTATTGTTGATCGTGTGTGAGAAGAAGGACAAAGTGCGGATCAGAGGTTAGCGACAGGGTGCTTGCCCTTTCTTTCTCTCTCTCTCTCTCTCTCTCTCTCTCTCTCTCACTCTATCAGTGTGTGTGTGTGTGCGTGTGTTAGAGATCAAGGCCTTAGAGCTTGTAATAAATGATTCTAGAGAACAATTCTGGACATTACATTTCCTTTGTGTTACATGGATCTCTGTTAGTCTGGGCAAGGTCAGAGGAGATCAAAAGGGAAGCTACACATTTGCAGAAAAGAGAGATGAGAGGAAAGAATATTTTTCAGGGTTTTGAAAAGAATTAATTACATTTCATGTAGTATATGAGCTGTTACTCTCTACTACTGTTACGACTATAACTGCAGCCCTGGTCAATAAGAGATTTTTCATGCTGCACATAGGAATAATCCACCTTATAAACACTGCTATGACAAACTTAATAGTGATGTATCTGACATTTCTACATTTCTTGGCCCATGTTGTTGTTTCATGGTGTATATTTCTTATTGCTGTGCATAATGGGAAAAATATAGACTCTGTTCCACTTTGGGATATTTCTAGCAGTTAAAATGCAGCAGCAAAACAGTGCTTATTGATCGGGGCGGCTGTGAATCAGGAGGTTAAGCAGTCGTCTACCAGTCATAGGATCAGGTGGTTCGATTCCAGGCTCCTCCAGTCATATATCGAAGTGTCTTTGGACAAGACACTGAACCCCAATTTGCCCCTGATGAGTCAGGTCAGCTGCACAGCAGCTCTGCCATCGGTGTGTGAATATGTGTGTGTGAATGTGTGAGCGAAGCAGTGTCAAAGTGCTTTGAGTACCCATGAGGTAGAAAAGCGCTATAAAAGTGCAAACCATTTACCACAAAACGGCAAAAGTAAATGTCATGTTTTGTTGTCAGTGCTCTAGAAACAAAGAGCAGGTGGATCTCATTGGACACACTATTTTGTATTGAAGTTCTAATGTGGAAACAGGCACAGATACCAAAGTCACCTTTGTATCACGCTGTAGGTTCAGACCCCAGTGCAATGCAAGCCCAAGATGTGTTTTGAGCAAGTTGCCTCTTCTGTTTCCTCTACTAGGAAAAATGAGCCTAGAGCTAACAATGCAACTATCTGCAAACACTTTGACATTAGTGGATTATTTCCATTTTATGTTACTTTTACTTCACTATAGTACAGATGTAAGTATTTGACTCTTTACTCCACTAATTATTTTTTTTTTTAACTTTTTGCAGATGTAGATTGTTAAAGAAATATATCAATTAATGAATGATATTATTATGGCTGAAGCAGCTTTCAGTAGAGGTTAAAATAATCTCTAGTTTTACCAGCTGCTATTTTTGTTTCCTCTATAATTACAGATATTTCTTTTGTGGTTTTATTCATTACTTGAAATGATTTAATCTTTAGAAATGTATATTTTTCTTAGTGAAATTTTAGAGCATGTACTTTCTACTTGAGGTAAAATAAAGATGCACTTATGCTTTTATTATACATTTATATTATACATATTTTTAGGACAGGACTTGAACTTTTACTTAGATTCTCAGATTTGCTTGGTTCTGGTTTGAACCTGGTTCTGGTTTTTTGAGAGAACCCTATAAAAATTCACCAACCAATAGGATGCCAGGGCTAGCTGACCAATGACATTATCGGTTACTTTTCCCATACGGAACAGAAGAAGAGTGACTTTAGAACTACTTTCAGCATGGACTGCTAAGGTTAAAGGCCTCAGGTTTTTAGATCAGTGTGGTCATTCATGCTAGTTAAAGGACCATGCTAGTTAGCATGAATGAAGTGTGCTAGTTAGCATGAAAAACCGGAACATTACACTTATGTAAGAAAAACTCCATAAAAATGACAAACACTTAACTGAGGCCCTTGACCTTGGCGGACCATGCTGAAAGACTAGGCCGTTTCTCAATGACAAGAATGCGAAGTACAAACTCCCGTACTTGGAAGTACAAACTTGGCAAGTATGAATTCTGAGTACGGGGGACGCAGTACACTCATGCAGAATTGAGGCACAGCGAACTTGCTCATGACGAGCTCAGCTCTGCTTTGCTCTAGTGTTTTTATGTTATAAGATAAATCCCCTGACAACTGTTTGTTGTAATTTTCATGTGTTTATGTGAACATGCATATTGTGTGAACGCTAATATTATTCAGGAGCTAATTTTCGACAGGTCATGGAATGACATCAGAGTCCACTATTAGCAATTGTGAATTTACCGGTAGATGCTTTTTTTGATCTATCTTATATTTGAATAATTAAATATTAATTCTGCTCCTAGAAACATCTAACAACAGAACAACTGTGGTAAAAACATTTGTGTGTTTTGCTATTGTTGCTAAATGGTATGAAATGCATGATGGGATATTTGGCTTCCTTCCAAAGTCACCTTTCTTCTGTTCCGTAAATGAAAAGTAACCGCTCATCCACAATGTAACCGATAATGTCATTGGTCAGCTAGCCCTGGCATCCTATTGGTTAGTGAATTTTGATAGGGTTCTCTCAGGTTGTTCAAACCAGAACCAAGCGTGAGACGTTTTGAGAGCGAACAGCAGGAACCGAGAACAAGGAGGAGGATTTGAGCAGGAGCACAGGGAATGTGTGCGAGGAGCAGGAAATCTGAGAGCACAGATACAGATTTGAACGCAAGAAGAGCAACTCTGAGTGCGAGCAGAGACATTTTGAATACGAAAGAAAGTATCACAAAATCTGAACATTAAATCGTTCAAGTGTGCTCTCAAATTGAAAAACAGTATAATACAATCTGGATACTGGTAATCAATGCAAGCCATGTAGTGTTTGACTGGAAAAATGAAGACTAGAATTAGCAACAGTGAGGCTGCTCTGAAATTAAGGATGTCAGTAGGCAGTCATGTTAATATAGGTAGCAGCTGTTTGCTGCTACAACAATCACCAAGTCCCAGTATGTTCACGCTGACATCCTTTCTTTTGGCAACGGCCTAAATAGTACACTAAACGTTTATCATTTAGAAAACAACTAAATTAACTAAATTTTGCAGATTTTCTCTTTGTTGCCAAATTTCATTAGAAGACATTTGTCTGACATCTCCTCTCAGAGATCCACAGCTTCTCTCCTCTTTCTTCATTTTCATGGAGTGTGTGTGTGTGTGTGAAGGGGGGGGCAGGGAAGGCTGAGAGCCATTAACAATATTAGGAATGAATCAAGTTACTGGTTGCATATGATTGAGGACATCATGACATCCTAGTATGATGTAATATAATGTAATAAATTAGACTATGCACAGGCAATATAGTGATATATCCCTGCAGTTGTGGTCTTAACCAGTCTTAAAATAAAATCTCAAGTCTGAGATGACACCAAAACCTTCAAAAACATTACACTCATGTGTTTTACAGGTATTACAGGTATTTTTAGACATTTATAGTGGCACAGCAACCCTGCAGCTCCCATGTACACTGCCCCTATGCCAAGCCTCTTGATCCATAGGAAACACTGCTGCACTAGAAGCTCTGCTGTGAACAGTATCGCTATACCATTTGTGTTTCTTGTTAGTCAGTTAGGATGCTGCTAGTGCTGCACGATTAAATTAATTGCAATTGCAGCTGTGATGTCAGCCTGTCAGACTATATGTATGTTGACTCACTAAAATGTGTCAGTGAACATGTTTCCTTCACTGTTTGTGTTCTGCGTGTGGGTGGAGCAGCAGCCTGAAAGAACCCACAAACCCACAACCTTGGGGTTTGTGAATGACTGCCCTACCAACTTTGCCACGGTTGTAAATGATTCTACTTGAAAACAAGCCAGTCTCGATGTATTGTTTTTTTATATCACAATCACAATATTAGCCACAATAATAATCGCAATATGTTTTTTTTTTTGCTAAATTGCATAGCCCTATATGCTGCACAAATGACCTGCATTTCTGTGCACACACTCTTTTAGTAGCTACATATTTTAATTATTCTGGCACAGTGGGGCATTTTCTGCTAAAAGTATTTCTTCAATCAGACACCATTATTTATCTGTAAAATCTGGTTTATCTGAAAACTACTTTGCACAAACTTGTAAAACATCTCTGCTGTCTCTCCATTACACATCTGTGTTTTTACTTTGAGGTTTGTCTCTGAATGGACTGAAGATATATAGATAGCATAAAAGGATGTGTTCACACCCTCACTAAGCTGCAAACACGTACACACTGCTACACTGACTCACCCTTGCAACCTATTTGTTGAGTGTGTACATGTGAGGTTTTCACAGTCTAATAATGAATTAATTTTATTTACAGCAGTTAAAACTGGGGGCGAATGATGTCAACAAGAGAATTTATAAAAGTTATGGAGTGTTGAAAAACATTTTGGAACGTTGACCTTTCTTTCTGGAACACAATCATGTGGGAGGGCTAGAAACTTTGTGCTTCTTTTTTTTTTCCTCTGCTGCCTGTTGGTGCTGCATTTGATGCCTTAGCTATTAATTTAGAATTACTGGCAGGATTTTTGATTGTTGTTACACTACTACAGCAGTGGGAAGATGTACTGAATGTTATCTTTTCTCCTCATATGAAACGGTGTGCCTCAGGGGTCTATACTAGAATCATTATACTTGTCAAAATACTTTATTTAAATAACTTTTGTGGGGGTGTGATGTGTTGATGTAGATAGTGTATCTATATTTTAGACCAACAGATTTTTTTGTTTTATGATGAGCCTAACAGTGATAACTAAGGACCTGTGCCTACACTCAGACAACAGGGTTACAGTCTCTAACCAGTCTTTCTTTGATGCCACTGTGTAATTGCTGTCTGCTTACATCTGTTGTATTTGGCTCCTGAAATTAGTTGGCTTCAGTCAACTTTACACGTTTTCCTGGAAAATATGACCTACCTTCAACAACAAAAAATGTAATAATAATATACAATTAAATGTGACATGTAAAATTGGTCCTTGATTGGTCCATTCAGGTGTTTTTGTTGAGCTTGATGGGGGTTTTATATGTTTACTGTACAAGAAAGACTGACAGGGAGTGAATGCGTCTGGAGTAAGAGAAGCCCTGATATCATGCCCATGCCCCATGTCTTTGCTGAGATAAGAGCACCACTGCATTATTTGCCAGAGGTTGCTAGAAATGTTAGTTCAAAGCATCTTTGTTATGATTTAAGCTGTTTTTGAATGTGTGTGTCTTTATTGTAATGTGATTGTTCAATTTTAATCCTTAGAGATTTATCACAGTGTTTAGTTTCTGGGGCATTAGCTGCCTCTCATTGCTGATTCCTTTGTAGATGGACAACGAGTGATAAGTTTGCAGAAATAAATTTCAGTCACTAAAGACAAATATGTCTCTACGCTATTTCTTTTTAATATTTGTTTCCTCTTAAAACTTAAATCTTCAATGAATGACAGCTAGTGCTACAGGATTAATCTGATTGTAAAGTCAGATTGTGTAATTACTGTACATAACCTCAAAAAGCTGCAATTTAATTAAATAAATGTGATATATGTATCACATATATCACATATATGTGAATGTGACAGCAGTTTGATTGTTATGTACACTGCTAGTAAAAAGATGATCAGACAGTCTCTGTTTAAGCAGCCGAGCTTGCAGTCCAATGAACTTCTGCTGCGTAGTGTTGACAGTTTAGCTCCCACTTCACTACATTTGACTCCTGTGGCTGTGACTCCTCCACTGTCTCTGTCCAGTGTGTGGAGAGGAGCAGGAGAGTGAAGTGTGAATCAGCCGAAATGACCAATATTTTATCCTCGTTGTTTGTCCCTCTACTGCTTTACCTGTGGTTTTCTTAAAGTTAAGTATAACTTGGCTGTTTAGGTTTAATATTGTGCTCTCAAAACATACATAGTTTAGTAGGATGAATTAATTGCTGTTTGGCTTAATTCTTTAGATGATGTGATAAATATCAGCCAAGGAAGTCTAATCTTATTTTTTATATGCAATGTTGTACACAGTAACCGAAATATGAGTTTTCCTTCAAATCGTGCAGCTCTAATGCTAGTTTAAAATGCTGTTGCTGCTGCCAACTTAAGAAATAATTATGTTCCTAATGACTCATTGCATGACCCAACTCATCCTGGTTTTTCTCCAACTGGGTTTCTGGTTGCCCAGGGCCTTTTTATTTGGACATTTGTTAGGTTCACAGGCTGCCCACTGTGAGCTCTTATCAGTCAGAAAAGTCTGAAGGGTAACGGTGAGGAGATCAAACCTAACCCACTTATTTTGATCTCTTTTTATTTATCATGTCTGTATCATACACATCAGTTCAAAATGTGACTGAAGGCTGAATAGCAGTAATGACAGATGGCAGTTTACTGTCTGGCAAAGAGGGGGCTATTCAAACTCAATAAAGATATCTCTTTTGGTGTGTGTGTGTGTGTGTGTGTGTGTGTGTGTGTGTGTGTGTGTGTTTGTGTTTTGTTGTGTTTGTGGTTACAAGTTCATCACATCCT
>OMLM01014246.1:28074-50938 GCA_900302695.1 Helostoma temminkii | reverse complement strand
GAGTAGCTAAAAGATGTACTCACTTAAGAGTGGCATGACTTCAAAATAATATTACTCAAGTAAAAGTAAAAATATTTGGTGAAAAGACTCAACTCAAGTACTGAGTAACAATTTTTTAAATTAAAATTATGTAATCACACAGACAAAATTATAGAATAATGTGGAAATTCTGGTACTTGCAAATAATAAAATAAGAAAATTAGTAAAAAATAAACAACATATTTACAAAATAACAAATTAAGGCACAAGAAACAAAAATCCCCAAACCTCCCTTTTTCACAACATAGAAAAGATTTTGAAATGAATACCTACTGTAGGTAACGTCTATGTTTGAACAGTGCAAACTAGTGATAGGATACACTGTATACTGTATATTGACTTGCCCTCTAAATGGCACAGCAGACTTGCTTAGTTTTTCTATTCTGAAATGTCGGTTCATTTTGGCATATTGACTGAATAAAATATTGAAATATAAACGATTGATGAATTGAAATTTTTGTTTTTACAAAAAAAATTGGAGAATGGAGTACCTGTAGGAAACCCACTCAGCCATAGGGAGACATACAGAATCCACATAGAACGGTTCAGGTTCAAACTCAAACTTCTTACTGTGAGATGATGGTGCTAATTACTGCACTACTATGCCACCCTTAATGTGAACATGATTGATTTTAATAACTGACCAGACCGAGCTGGATGAAGTCTGTTTCACTCTGGATCAGCGGACAGTTAATGCTGCATGCCATGTCTTACTCATGCTCCTATATTTCCTGTCTGCATCTGCACTGTCAGCTATCCAAAAATTACAGAAAAAACAGTACCACCCATGTCGTGGGATCCCGGAGACATTTCTTCCACTTTAACCATCAGGCACACTCTGTTGGATGTTTTCAGTGAAGCTTGGATGTTTACAAATTCATACCTAGATAGCGGAGTTCACTATTATCTGCAGGTAACAATACCACAGTATAGGCTATCGTTAACCTTGACTTCCATCAGTTCAGAAGACATTCAGTCAGCACTGATGATGTGCATTTCACAATCTTGTAAAGTGTAAAAACGTGTTGCCACTGTCTTGCGTTATAATAAAACTGAACCATATCTCTCTTCAGTAATCTCTGTATTTCCCAGGAAGAGTCTGTCATGCTTTTAAATTCTCAGCAGTAGCAACAAAGACTCACTTTGATATTTTTCTCCTCTAGATCTCATCAGTTTTTTACCAGATATAGATGGGAGTGTGAAACCAGTAAAATCAAGGCTGCAGTCCTTCAAGCTGCTTCTTGGCCCACGACTTGCTTTGTTGGCTTGAGAACAGAGTGTCTTTTGAAGCCAGTTGCTTGTACCACTGTTCACCACCAATGAGCTGTCAAACATTTCTGCAGTTCCAAAAAAAAACATGGAGAGAAATGGAGCAATGTGAAGTAATTATTGAAGCACTGATATTGATCAATAACCTTATGAACCCGTTGTAAGGGAGGTTTACAATGTTAGGACAATTCTGTGCAGTAACTGGAGTAAAACTGACTCACATTGCCCCTGGATTAGGATAATTTACAGTATGTCAGATGAATACATACTATAGTTACAGTACTTATCATATAGTGTACATGTATTGTATTTGGATCACATACCAAATTGAATGCTGTTGGAAGATAACTTAATAAAATGACTATTTAATTGAGTTATTAACTTGACTATAAGATTTTGACTATAAAATGACTAAAATGGCATAAATTATAAAAAAAAAAATAGAAATGGTTGCAAAAGCTAATATGATTCAATATTTTGCATCCACAGTCATCTGTACTGTAAATAAATCAAGAACGGTCAGCCTCAGCCTACTGCCAACTGTATTCTGTGACCTGTAGCAGTGCAACACAGATTTTACCTTTAGGTAACTCAAAGTGCAAAACAGTAATTTACTTCTACATATATGCATTGAATAATAAAGTAGTAATTCTATTATTTTCATTTCACTGTGCAGCTGCAGCAAAGCCTCCCAGTGTGGGGCCATGTTTGTGAAAACAGGTTTAATCAATAGCCACATAGTGACATGTATAAATACTGTCTGCTGTGACATTGTTAGGAAAAACAGGTCCAGACATTGGATGGAGTTGTGCATTCACACATGTAGCTCACACTATGGTCAGAGAGAAACTCTGCCCGATTTTATCGAGGGGCAGGTCCTCCTCCGTAGAGCAGAGTGGAGATCACACGCCGACATTAACAGTTCTTCGTACTAGGGTCCTCACAGGTTAAAAACTCATACATGTCCCCTCGTGTGTTCGAAAGGGCTGCTTAACTTCAATTTGGACCTTAAATATAGAGTACACTTTCATAATTATGCCATGAAATGAAAATATAACGATATTCCCCTTTAACTAGCATTTACCAGGCTACAGTCGACCTTCAGTAAGTAGAAGTGAGTGAGTGAGGGGACTAAACAGACTGACCATAAACCATGAAAATCATAAAGCAACTTTTTATAATGTGCACACAGATCATTCTGGCATGATGACTTTACTTTAGGGAATTAACGTCCTCTTTATCAGTCTCTGAATCTGAAGACCTAATGAGTCATGGCAATCCTGAGCAGCAGACAGATAAAAAAGTAAGCGAGGAAACCTGTAATTAAAGAGAAAGTGTCTTGTAATAGTGCATTAAATGTATGCACATACTAGTTTTGATATAATGAAGAGAAAATTTTAGATTTTACAGAAGTGTGCTTTCTGTATTTTTGAATAGAGGAGAAAGCATTTGACAAAGAAAAGACACTTCAGAGGTTTAAGTAACAGTTTATGCAACTGAAAGAAAAATAAAAGCCTCGGTGAGATGAGAGGCCAAACGAAATAAATGTTTTTTATTCCTTATTATAGCAAATTACTGTAACTCCTCACTGGAAATGGCCAAATAACAGCTGTGCGGACTAAACTTTGGTACTGAGAGACTGCATAGATGCCGTGTTTAAGGGTCAAATTATGTGTGAGGTGCATATGAGCGTTTTTCTTCAAGCCTTCACAAGCTGACTGAGGAAGATGAAGGCAGATGGTTAGAGTGCTGCGGAGACAGACAGATTGATGACAGATGAAAGTCAGCAGTGTTTTCTCTTTGCTCTCAGTAGATGACAGCAGACTGCGAATAAAACAAAGGATAAGTAACACAGGTCACACAGAGTGCAGAAAAACACCTACACTTCAACATACAAATATGCATACACACAAACTCAACGCCTGAAACATTCAGTGGGGATTTAAGCACCAATGCGTTTTTAAAATTAATTTCATGGCAATGAAGCAGCACCACTATTCCTTCAAGAGATGCTATTTAATTTTCTGCAATCTTTTTTTTTGGATCTTATCTGATTCATCTAAATCTCCCCACTCCATCTGTTCTTTCTTCTTCATCAGTCATTACTTCTTGGCTAATTCAAATGCTAATATCAGCTCATTTGAGAAATTAATGTTTTGACTGATAACATATAGGGCAGAGCTGAATGACTTTACCTGGAACTGTTCGCTCCATGCCATAGAAGAAAATCTCACTCAGCTTTATGAGTCATAAGTTAAACTTTGCCACCTAAGATGAATTCACCTGTAAATTTTTATTGATTGTGAAGCTCAATCATTGCACACATTTACTGCTTCTCATACTATAAAGTTCTTATTGCACAGGCTTTATACTGAATATGGACGTAAGTCACTCCATCTTTCAGAAGTCACCCTGTTCTGGTTTTCCTGCTTAATGTTTTCACATAAATATCTTTAGTTAATGCTGCTTCTAAGTAGGATCCATCTCTCTCTGTTCACAAACTAATCTGCCAACACATTGATTGATATCACGGTTGGAGTCATTGTTTTCTGCCTCTACATTTTCTTGTCAAAAATAAATGAGGTTCATATTAGGTACAGAAGTAACAAGGGCATTAGGTGCAGTTTGCATTTTTGTGAAATACAAACACGAATATTACAAATCCAGTAATTATACAGTACTTACAGTACTTATTATATAGCTATATTCTGTGTGAGTGGCATATGAGCTAAAGTAGTATAGTTCTGTATTTATGTAAAGGTGATACTTATGTACTGTTCTCCCACATTTTTTTAATTTCGGGTTCTTTATAAACAGCTTTCTATAAAATCATAGAGATCATTAATTAGATGTGAAGGCAAATATGGAAGCAGAGCAAAGCCACAATACTCTGAATTTTATAGGCAATCAACATCTTGAGTAATATTGGCTTTTAATCACTACTATATTTGGTATGTTGACATTTTTAAATGTAATTACCAGAATACCACAACATTATCAGTAGCAGTTAATAGCACTGACATGTTTTGGCATCCAGTGACATAACAAAAAACAAAATTAGTAATCTAAAAAAGCAAAACAAATATTTTCACAAAGGTGTGAATTATTTTGATTTTGTATTTTGTGTGGAAAGTGTTACATAGATAAAAATGGCTAATAGATAAAATGGCCATAGATAAAAATTTCCAATTCAGCAGATTATGTGCTGTTAGACCCACTATCCAATAACAAGCTTAAATGAGTCACTGAAAATGTGAATGTTCTTTTAAAATCGTAAATTGAAAATTCCCAAAAACCTTAAAAAAAAAGCTTAAAACTTGAGTGCACTATGTAAAGTTACAGGTAAAATGATTCCATGTAAAACTAATAATGTACTCAACAATGTAGGGGCTGTCTATATTCTGATACCATGAAACTTTTTTTCCACATTAATTAAGTTGACCTTCAGTGTTGATTTGTTGAAGTAGATAAAAAAAGGAAAGAAATCTCCCTGTAGATTCTTACTTATTCTCAGCACAACGCTTGGTTGCCTAGACACTATAAGTGCAGATTAGACTTGACTCAATAGAGCACTGAGCAATGAAATATTTAACATGCTCACTGATGTTGCATGCCTACTTCACAGAAATTTAATTCTGCCATTACTGTTTTTTGTGCATTTTTCAAAGCTCGAGTTTTCCTAGTGAGCAGCGTCCAGACATTGACTTATTTCAAACACAGTGCTCATTAATGTTAGGCCAGGGCTAAAGATAAGAGGGAATAGCTGATTATTGGTGATGCTCCCAGTCAAACTCAAGGCCATAGAGTGAGAAACTTGTTATTTCAGGCAGGAGCATGCCATGCATATTTAATTAAAAGGTTAGTGGTAACATTCAGAAGCAGGGCTGTGGTTAGTCACAGCAGTTTGAGAGCAATTACATCACGCAAGTGGTACAATCCCACTGTAACACTGCTAGCAACCATCCCCCTCACTGTCCTTGGTTCACTGCTGTGTTTCTTGGTGTATTACTGTGGAGTCAGGGCAACCTTTTTAAGCTGTCTTTTACTGACTTAAGATTTTGGCATTAAACAAAGTTTTTCATTGAAAGCAAACAAAGGAAACATTGTCACTTAAATGCTGAAAAACTGGTACTAAAAAAAGAATAAAACATATCTCATTTTTTATATATAATTTTTTATTAACTCAGACTTTCAGTTACAATGTTATACAACTCTAAAATTAGCTAAAAAAGCAGCAATAAAACCTCTGCAATATGTTTAATTGCCAAGAGGAGATTAATATGAAAAGTTAAAATGTGTAGTTTGTTGCACAGTGCTGTAAAAAGCACATGATCAAATCAATTAGACAAATTCACAACATCAGTACATTAGCCCCGTGATGACTTACAGTGGGTTATTTAAGTTAATGAAAACATTTTCAAGTCATGGTGATTTCTGTGTCAAGAGGAAAAGGTAAAATCTTTACTTCTTCTTAAATCCTAAGAGTAGCTAACTGTTGTGAATAAGATGTAGATGAACGTTAAATTAATGTAGTGGCTGAGTATGCAGCTGTGTATGCAAAAATGTCTTGAATTTATTGACACTGAATAGTCCCTCTCCCAGCCACATTTATCTATAGTCTGTTCTCGTCAACAGCAGAGAGGAGAGTGTGATCCCACAGACCGTTCAATCAAGTGTTTTACACGCTAAGTTTGTATGTCATTATGCTCTTTCAAACGTTGCTGTTTCAGGTGTAGTTTGGGAGATTTTAAAAATGGGCATATTTGCTTACTGAGACTCTGTGAAGATCTCACGTCAGTGCCTACTGAAATCTGTCTTTAAGCGAAACAGTGAGCTTAACGGTAAAGGACACAGTATCTGAAATGGAAGTGTTAGTAGGTTTTTCAAGCTGAGAGAAGGAAGAAGAAGGGTGAGAGGGGCTAGATGGTGAAGGTGACAGTTGATAAAATAGAAGGGGGAAAAAAATGTGAGCAAAGTGGAAAAATACACCACCTCACACTGTGAAGCTCTCCTGCTGCTGCCCAACAGTCCATCATGATGTGCTTTTAATGCAGGAAAGCTTTTGATAGCCAGGTGAATAGAAGTCTGACCTGTTTGTCCTAAACAGACAGGCCAAATGTGTAGCGGATGGTGGCCAATTAGAGGTTCTGTGCAGGCTTTTCCACTTTAGAAAGTTTACTCTTCTCCACTCTTCTGCCTCCAGCTGAGATGAGACACAGCACCTACTCTCCGCCTGCAGTGTCTCGTCTCAGTGGGTGCAGCGCAGGCACATCTCCAGTTACTTTTGCCTTTTCCTCTGCCATATTGGGAAGATGGTTACCTCATGTTTCCTCTTCTCATTCATCACCTGCATGCAGCTTTAGATATGTATGAGTCTAGGTGAATGTGTCTGGCTTCTGAAAGGTCAGTGTGCGATGATGATCGAAGTGCTTTCCTTTGGCAAGATGCAACTCTGAATGAACCCAAAGTGTAAAGTGACTGATGAGTTTCTGTGTGCATGTTTGTATGTGGTGAAATTTTTGTTCCAACTATGCAACATGGAACAACTACATAATTGTTATGTGCTCATAACCACAGTGATTATCTGGTCAGTATACCATGTATGACACATTTAGTAAAAATCAGCTGATTTGTGAATTGATAACGGCACAATCAATTTTTTATCGTGTGTGACTGTTCTAGCCAGATAGCAACAAGCCTACATGTCACATGACGGTGTGTCTATGGTATTATGTTTTTAGTGTTGGAGAGGAAATGTACTCGTATATCATTTCATTCTGATTCGCAGTATTCTGTAAAACACAGTGTAATCCGGATTTTGGGTTATCACTGCATGTGGTGGATGAGATTCCCCATGATACTCAGTGATATTTTAGATTTTCTCTTAATATTCACAACATAATTTCAGTTTTCTCATCTTCTCTTATGACATTTGTTGAATTTTTTATTTTTCTTATACCAACAGTGGCAGCCAGCGTTATACTGTTGAAAAATATTCTTCCGTTTGGTTCACTGATATTGCTTATGTTCCCTCCTGACTACCTGTCATTGATGAGGCGTCCATGTGACAGGATGCAGGTTTTTGTCAACAACATGTTGTGTTACACACTAACTTAATAATTTGGGCTGTCTGAATCTATGTGTCCTTAGATTTGCTGTCTTGATTTCTCTCAACTATTGTCAGTGATACTGTGTCTAGGACTGTCCATAAAACATATACACTACATGGGAAACAAATAACTGCACACATGGATTGAAAATCTGTAATTAAGAATTGTAATTCTTAAAGGGGCAATAACTAATTTCAAAACAAAGACTACAGCCAGAACGTCGTTCCTTGCCCCTCCTGTGCTGTTTCTGCAGCCATCTCCCCCTTCATGTATAGCTCCATGGCAGGTCTCCTAGCTACCATTAACTGTAAGCCGAGAAGTGACAGTTCAAATCTTTGTGTTTTTACCTTAGAAACTCTGAAATTACTGTGAAAACAGTAGGTGGCATTAAAAAAAGTCTCCAGCTCATAAAGCTGACACACCTCAGACCTTTACCCCCAAACTTGGGTCTCCAGTGATGACAGGAAACTGGCTGTTGACAGGTTCTTTGAGTGCTGTTTCAATAGGCTGCATGACTCGAATCAGAACAGAAAAGAGTATTGCATCAGATGGTTATACAGCCTTAGTAAATGGGATAGAGTAAAAAAGCACAAGCAGCAGGCTCAGAGTGACTGTGTCATGTGGTCGCTGTCATTACTGAGACCCTGTGACACATTTGACTGATCATCATAAAGCATAGCTAACATTCCCAGCGTGATGCTGCAGCCATCTTTGTTTCATGATGATTAATAATGTAGTTGTAAGGAAAGCTGTGATCTGTCTGTACTGTATGGATGCATGCATATGCATGCAAACAGAACAGTGGGGATTTTAATAGTAAATTAATCTGTGGATAATTGCAGAAGCTGTCAGGGTCATTTGTTAGTGCCCCAGCCTGTCTCATTAATGGCTTCATGCCT
The DNA here is from genome assembly GCA_900302695.1 of Helostoma temminkii. NCBI lineage: Eukaryota > Metazoa > Chordata > Actinopteri > Anabantiformes > Helostomatidae > Helostoma > Helostoma temminkii. Next base: position 42,621 of record OMLM01014246.1, on the reverse strand, counting down.
GTATTATGATAATCTCTTTCTTTTTTTAATCTGTCTCTCTCCCAGCATGGGCTGATTTCACTTTTAGTGTATATTTAATTGGCTGGATATTTGCTGCATCCACACAAAGCAAATCAACGTAAAACAGAAATCAGATCATGTCTGAAATTTTTGCATTTGTAATTAGTGCTCAGTAGTTTAATGAGCCTAAATGATCTTACACTACAGTAGGTACAGGTCCGATGGTCTTACAGTCTATATGTGGCCCCTATGTGTGTATGTTTGATATGAAGATTTTTTTTGGACAATATCTAAATGATAAAAGCCAAACAACTGTTGGTTCTGCTTCTCCATTTTGTGGATTTTAATGTTTGAATAAATTATTAAATTCTTGATGATGCTTGATCTGCAGTTGCCAATTATTGGAACTATAATCATTTCCTTGGTTTGATGAAGGGCAGAGACTAATCAGCTGCTGCTGCTAAGGTCTGGTTTGGCAAAGTTTCAGCCATTAATAATCTAAAAACGTGACCATAAATCAATCTTACTTTTGCTTACATTGTTTTCTTGTTGTCTTCTTCTCATGTTAAATGTTTTTTTTGCATACAGTACATGTACATATATTTGTTTATTCTGTTGCAATTTTGAACAACTGATAACTTCATATTCTTTACAGTTGTCTTCTAACAATTACATGAATTAATCTACCACGTACAGTTTGTAGTTTAAATATTAACATGGGGTGATGTCATTAGCAAACTATCCTCACATACACAACATGGAGAAGAACTGTGCTCATTTGGTTTTGATACATACAGCTATATGTCAACACTGAGTTTGTGCTGTCTCGAATTGAGCTTGACAGGCATGACAGAAACTGCAGCAGTGGTTTGGACTGTGAAATCACGATTTAGAGCTGTGGTGACCAAAGAACATCAGTGTATTAGAATTACAGCTCGTTGTAGGACTAACAGTCTTTCAATTATTGCTTCATTCTCATTGCTCTAATTGTGCTGCAGCTTTAAAACTCATCACACATTACTTTCTCAGTTTTGGAGAACAAGATGACGTTACACTCCAAACAAATGCAGTTTCTCCATTTCAAAATATGTTGAGGTGTCATTTTTAGCATAATTTTGGCTTTAAAGCTTTGGTAAAAACTCTTTAAAGTTATGCTGTGTCTCGCTTGCAGTTTATTATTGGGCTACTAAACTTGAATTTAACACAATGTTTTATGAGTTTAGTTTGTTAAACAAATGTTATCTTCCTGGTATTTCAAGCCTTAGTATTATTTCAGTATACTGTGGGGGATCAGGCATTTCCTGTATAGCCTCTGTAATAGCCAGTGTTGCTTGGACACTTTGATCATGTATATCTCAGCTCTGCAGTCCACATGGACACAACCATCTAATTTCAGCCTTACACTCTGTAGCCAACTTTATAGCACCAGTCCACCATGACTCTGTCCTTGGCAACACATCTGATGTAACTTCAATCAGATATTTAACACATTAAAATGCAGTTTTTGCTTTTTAACGTTCTACTGCTGGCTGTTTTGGTTGGTGTTTGTCTGCTTGCTGTGGTCTCTTGGCAAACTTAGTATTTATTAGGCTTACACACTGACTTCTATTAATGTATTATATAACTGCAATGACCTGTGATCTGCTGTATTTTTTAGCAAAATACCATATATCATCTAGTTCCAGCTTCTTCACTGTGAGAAGTTTGCTTTGCTTTATATTATTGTCAACAAAAATGTCCATTACTGGAAAAAATATCTGCAGTTTTTACTATACTATATACATCTTTATAGGTGAAATGGTTAATTAATTGGGGGCAAAATGACACACACCTCAACTGTTTATATCTTGTGTCTAGGACTAAACCTCTTAATGCTGGTCCCAGCTTTTAAAATGTGATAATCTGGCTAAATTACTTACTGAAGTAGCATTTTCATGCCATTTAAATAATAAAAAAGGTTATTTTGCAGTATAAATGTTTGTTGAATTTTAGTATTTTAGTATAGATTTTAGTATAGATAGATATAATTTTAGTATAGTATTGTATGAATTTTACTGCATCTACTGTAGAGTATCTTGGTGTATGCAGTCCCAAGGTCAAGCTTTACACTGGAAGAGGACGTTATTGAATTAGAAGGTGCCCAGACCTTTTAATGTGTGTTTAACATAGATGTTTATATTTACCACTTTAGTTTCATAAGTCAGCAAAATATGTGTCTATTGACATTTGAATTTAACCCAAATCACAGAAAACACAAACAACCGTTTTTCAGCGCATTTTTTACTCCGTGATTGTACTGCACACATGGCAGAGTAATAATACACTGTTGCGAACTGGTTTCCTGAACAGCCCCTGTGCAACACTTGCTCTCAGCAACAGAGCGTGTTGAGTTGAGTCTCTGGGTGATCCTGAGGGGGGTGGGAGTTTGAGTGACTACAGGGCATCAGGCCCACTGTGGAATCAGCAGCACACTCTCTATGCGGCGCTTCCAGCCTGTCAAGGTGTCTGTGCGCCTAATGCCTCACTATAAATCCAGCTTTCACCATCCTGAATTCAGTGGGGGGAGGCTTGCCTAGATTCATTTTTTACTGCTGTGTGAGAGGATTTGGCAGTTTGTTTTTGGCTGTCAGGTAAAGCTGAAAACGCATCCCTTCCCAGCTCTAGCCTGCATTAGCAAGTGGGTCCCTTTTTGGTATCTCAGTCCAAGATGCAGCAGCTTTAGCAATTGGAGGTTATCCCCATAATAAAGGGGTTAAAGGGGTAAAGCTCTACATGTTTGTAGATGGGTTTGTATATTTAACTACTGGTTTTTCTTTACACTGGTATTCTGATGCCTGACCTTTTTTCAGTAAATCATTTTCTGTTATTGCAGTAGCTGTTTTTGTTTGAGCAGGTCTCTACCTGCATTGTCTTCTCAATACATTTCCCACAGCTTGAAATTCCAGGTGCCACCAGCATTGTGCTGACATAATGTAAACATATCATGCTTTGACCTTTCTGAGGTATTTTGTTAAGAAATGCATTTTATTTTTTTTTATCTCTGCCTGTCATCTGCTGCTGCCAAATGTTAGACAGGTGCTGAGGAAAATTTAAAGATGTTACCAGTGTTATTTACTGAGGAATGTAGATAAAACTGAATATAATCTGAACCAATACAGATGTAAAGATAGGAGATGGATGGATTGTTGGTCTAATCGGTGGGAAAGTGCTTCCTCCTGTAGTTTTATTTCTAACTAAAACAAAAACTATTTTGGAACAGGTACAAGTCCATTCTAATTGGACATGTATTACTAGTCATTTTGACAATCGTGTAATTGCTTTAGTCATTCTTCAAGCAAAAATAGCATTTCAGCTTCTCAAGTGAAAATCAAATCTATAGTAAGCTGCAATCCTTTGGTTTTGCACTGTTGATGTAACTCTGGGAAAATACCAGATTTATTATTATTTATTATTCACTACTTTCTGACATTATGAAATGATCAAATCATGGCCTTGATGGATTCATCTCTGTTTCTGGACACTTTGGTGCCCTAGATGAGATGTCCTCTTGTTCCTTGAAGGGCCTGAATCTTTTGACAATTTATGTAATTTTGTAAAAATTTATTATTTTCAACTTTTGCTCTCTGCTATTCCATTAATATCATTTGTCATTTTAGTCTTTACAGGCACAATAATCCTTTACCGTATATCAACTCAAACCAAAACAAAACCGACTGCTTGTGTAGCACAGGCAATTGAACCTCATTAACAAAACACATGCATGCAAAAACATCACTCCAAGACCTGTGTTGACTCTCAGAGCGATACACAGTGGCAATGGCCTCTCGTTAATGTAACATGAAGAACAAGCACAGCAGAGCCAGACTCATCATCAGTCCTCACAGCTGCAACAGGGAATTCAGCCCAACTCAGTGATCCTGTCAGTATTAAAGTTAATGTTAGACTGTCTAAAAGCAGGTAGCTTGCTAACTATGTAACATTAGTGATGTTTGTCCTTGTCTTTGACAGATTGACAAAGACAATGAGAGTTCAGCTAACCAGCAACTGTGTTGCAAAAAGGAGCTCCGCTGTGTCAGAGTGTATAAAGTCCAGTGATAAAAGCGTCTGTCTTCACAGTTTCTCATATGTACAGCAGGACTACCAGGTCTAATGCCATATGTACATCTTGTCAAGCAGTGAAATATGGTTTCATAATAATGTTGCAATAAGGAAAGAGGACATTTTATATCACGTAGACAGGACACTGCAGCGCCACGTTTTCCTTGTTTCCTCTACATGATTGACAGTGTCTGACACTTGTCTGACACTACCAAGGACAACATGCTATTAATCTTTTACTTATGGCTGCTGTGGCCATCACTTGTATACATGTTTCTTTAATACATTTATTTCCTTAATGACACAACTGTCAGTGTGCACTTGCAGGATATCAGTGTTGGGGCCAGACACAACGCTTCACTTCTACTCGCTCTCGGTGGAGAATGGCGCTTGGAGAAAACAGACTAAACAAACCTCAAATTCTCAAAGGAAAAACTATATATATTTTAAGATAAGTGTTAACACACAGTATAACAAATGTGTTAATGCCAGTAGCAGGAGACAACAAAAACAACCACTGTATCAAACACTGGAGAAGCGACAGAAAATGTTCGAGATGACCTGCAGGCTGTTCAAATACCAGAAGCTCTTGCTCTGTTCATTGTGTTGAGTGTTGACAATACCAGATTCTGCCGCGTCCCCAGCTGCTGGAGCCCAGGTGTCCCAGGTGATTCCCAGCCATCATCACACTTGTCTTACCAAAGGTACATGACTTTGAGAGAATCATATTGTAGGCCAAACAATTTTGGGGACCCGCACACCAGACAAGCCATAGCTGGTGTAACATTTTTGGATGTGAGCAATAGTCTCCTGTTGTACATTTTATTTTGTCACAGTCAGAAAACAACAACATCTGATTGCAATGTTTGAAGTTATTGCACTTTTCTGGTGATTGCAGTTTTTATAATAAAAATGAAATTTATGTACCTTTGAGTATCATGATGTTGCTGCATGTCACTATATCATATGTGCTACCAAAAACTAAATATTCGTTGGTATTTTATCAAAGCCGATTTAAAACAGTTTTCAGAGCCTAAACATGGTCAGTGCATTAAGAAACTTCACCTGGTACATAATGGTCTCAAATGGTTCCCTAGTCTCTGTCGTGTCATACTGAGTGTTACTAGGTTTGATGGCTGTGCCTCTGTGTTGTTCCACTGCATAAAGTCCCACTCAGAATACAGAGGCCATTAAAAAACTGGGAAACTGTATCCGCACTCATCATCACACATCCCCCTCTCACCATGTACGGTACAGTTACACCATGTCTACACAGAAAGCTAATGTGTGCAGTGCATTAGCAGAGCAACAGCAACAGCTGGTGTGTTTACACAGTCAAAAGTTTAGACACACCTAGAAATAAAGAGATAAACAATAAGAAAAGCAGATTTTATAACATCTAATAGAGCAGATATACAATGTAGACATTGCTAATATTATAAATGACTATTGTAGCTGGAAACAACGTTTTTTTAAGGAATATTTACGTAAACATACAGATAAGCAAACATTAGTACTGTCTTCCAGTAGCATGTCGTATGCTAATGCAAGTTTATTAATGTAAAAGGATAACTGGTTATTAGAAAACTATATGTCAATGATGATAACACAGCTTTTCATGAAAAACACTGTCATTCTGTAATGTGTGTCTAGACTTTTGATTGACAGTGTAGGTAACGTACATTTTTGGAAGCTCTCAGAGCAATACACAGTCTCTGTGGTTATGTGTGTATACACAGGAGAATAGACTTGGGGAACATTTACGCTTGTATATCACCAGTGTTGTGAGCTGACATGGATTTAGTGGACAGATAATTAAGATTAAAATAGGAGTATATTGGTTGTGTTGTGCACAATTAATAAATGCATCTGTCTCACTTTCTGTATAGACATGGTGTTATTGCCAATTTGCTTGAGAAGTGCATACAGTTATGGGAGAAAGGGGATGAACTTAACTCTTTACTTCTATTATATACAGTATCATGGCTTCAATAAAAACAAAATAAATATAAAATATAGTTCAGTTGAACTCTCTGGCATTACATGGTGGAAATTACAGTTTCTTACAGTAATTATATTAACATGACTATACAGTGTATATTGTGTTGGACACTTGCCCCCCATCTGTCCACCAAGAGTCTCTTTTGCAAGTTATGAATAATTAGTTTTGCTCTGCTCAGGCTGGCTGTTTAACTGTTGGCTCAGTAGTGAAGTCAGGAGGCAGGTAATTAGCTTAAACTAAAGGTGATATTCTGCACAGCATGAAGTGAAACACAACATGGGTATTATTCTTGGCCAAAGTGATACTTGTCATCAACTCTGTCAGCTGCTTCCCTTCAGTATTTGTCTTAGCTGCTTCTTTTTTCGGATGAACTCTCTCTTATTTTAGTCTATATTCTAGTGTAATCGTCTGCATTGTCACCTATCTGCAGCTCCTCAACAGTCTGCAATTTCTGTGGTGACATTTTGTTTGCCGTTATTTATTATGGGCCATATGGGCAAAGATTAAAATGTCATCTTGTTAACAATATGATTAAGGGTGCAGTTATCTCAAGAGAGCATGCAACCAAGCTTTCAGTAAATGAGTGGGAGTTGTACTTTTTTCTTCAGTTTTCTACCAAGAATATCATTATGACATTATGTGAAAAAGAAAAAAAAGAGCCTGAAATTTCGCTGATGCTCATTTTTGTTTGTTTCTGGAAATGTTTTGGTTTGTGTATTTCACCTTTCGCTTATCTTAGCTTTTTGATGATGGGTATATTTAAGTTGTTTTCAGTATGTACTGTATACACACAACCTGAACATTACAAGACAGACAGCGTAGAGAGATATTTGAGGTTGCAATAAACAAACAAACGATTATTTTCAATCTAATCAATGTGTAATAACTGCTAAATATGGGCTCCAATAGCAGAAGCTAATATTCCAGTAATAGCTAAATCCTTGCTGTCATTCACTGTGGCACACAGTTAACAGCTGCCATTGTCTCTGGACGCATCTGCCTTGATCTGTCTCCTTTGTTTCCTTCTGTCACTTTCTCCTCTGTTTTTCTCTCTGGGCAACAATCAAGCTTCATGTCTGTTTTCACAACCTCGTCTTTAGCTCTGTATTGTTCAGCCCTATATTGTTACCCGGTATTAACTGATATGTGTGTCTCAATCTACACTCAAATTTCTCATGAACCAATTTAAACTCATTCATAATAACATGATCGTGAACATTCATCTAACCTGGCAATTATTTAGATTTCAATATCCATGCCTTTTTTTTTAACTCGGTTATTGAGCACATTGTCTCAGACAAGAAAGAATGCATTTTATGTGAAACATCTAAAGGAATCCTGTGTGATCTTGACTAATAATTGTTATTGTAATAATATTCTGACAACATAGCATACTTGTTATGCAAATCACTCAATTCCTAGCAGAGATGACACTGGACATAAATACTTAATTTAACTCAGTGTGACTGTTCATATTCTCATCCTCTGTACCTCAGTGAGTTGATGTGGAAACATGCACATTAAGCAGGCACAAACACACACTGTGTTTTATATTTGATTAAGCAGAGGATAATTTGTTGCCTGCATGCCTGCTTGTTTTAAAATAGTGTGACAGTGACAGTCCTCTGTAGAAAGCTAATTCCTGACAAAGTTGTACACTTATTCTTCTGTGTTGGCGTCACTCTTTATAACCTGAAATATGTTGCCTTGCCTCACACTCGTACACCGTTATCGGCTTGCAGCCGGCCGAGGGCTATCGAGGTGAAATGTTGTTAAGGTGACACACGTGTCAGTGCGCTGACAAGCACATTTATGCCGGCTGCAATAAATTTAGCAGTGGTGGAGAAAGTTAGACATTATTAAAATCAGCTTTAAAATAGCATGTCCTGTGACAACTGGAACAACTTCCCTCAGCCACTGCACTTCATTACCATATAGACCCAAAGAGGATGAGTGTGCAGAGGTTGTTGCTCTCTGTTGAGGAATAAACTCGTACTAAATAGAGGGAGAGAGTTTGAATGCTATTCGTACAAAATTGCAACTGCGGACTTCATTTCACATCCCCCGGCTTTTTTTTCAAAATACCAGAATGACCCTGGATAAAAAAAGGTACAGAAAAACATGCTGTAGTGCAGATTTCTCATAATGTAGTAAAGAAGAAAGTTTGCATATAATATAATATAATATGAGTAATGGGAAGATTAACAGATTTGTAGCAATACACAAACATACTTCAAGTGCATTGGTAGAGCTGTCGTGTACTAATGGAATTTTGGAAAGTGATCAAGATTCTTCAGATATGACAGGTCTGCACTGATACAGTCCGATATGTGATTATTTTTGCATTTATATAAAAATGTGACAGAGCCAATAAGTTTTATTCGTCATTATTAGACCTACTTTAGATCGTGCTGTGGATGTATACTATTGTGATTAACACAACGAACATGGCAAAGGCTGAGAGTGTACTCACTTGTGAGAGAGAGATGAAGAGAGATGCAAAGCTTGACTAGTCGGATGTAATTAGCAAACCGCGTCGTGCTGCTGTAAAGTACACAGTCAGTACAACTAACCTCATAAGTGAACTGAAGCTGTGATGCAGTGTGATTGAGTGTGGAGATCAAATTATTGCAAGTTTCTTTCCACACACACAGCTGGTCAGCAGCCCCGCTAGTCTACATGCTTTCCTTTTGTAGGCAGGTATGTGAATGGATAATTTTTTGTTGTTTATGATATAGAAACTACCTTTTGCTGCTCTAGTGAGTTAGCCTGCCCATGTCATTGCTATATGATCGCTGCATATTATGCAACACCTATTTATGTGATCACAGAATTATTGTGCAGTAATAATTACAAAATAATTCACAGGCACAGACAGACAAGAGCCCAGAAAAAGCTTACTGGGAAGAGCAATTAGTCATATGTTAATTATATTATAATTACAATAATCTTACTAATGGCACTTCAAAGTGCTTCATGTTTTATCTCTGTACGTGATCTTTGTATTCCTCCACCTCAACCCAGCATAAACAGAGGACACGAGGTTAATGGAAACTTGATAGGTTTTCAGATTGCACAAAGCAGCTGTCTGCCAGTACGCATGATCCACGCTGAGGCTCTTCTCCGTGCCCAAACATCCACTTTTCTAGTTTGTGGTTTTAATTATGCTGCAGAATCTGATATAAGTTTTTTCTGGCTGCTGACCGATTTCACAATGTGATTATGAAGCCACAAGCCCACAGAGCATTTTTAGGTTTGAAGAGACATGACATTAGATGCAGAAGAACCAGGTTTGTGTGTCCTGTGCTGGACTGAAGGTGCGTCATGATCCTCACACTTTTTAACACCCATCCACTCTCTGCTGGTTCTCTCCCAGCTCTGCTGTGTTGTCAGCTTCAGTGAGCGTGATGTTAATGTGATGCAGCATGGCCGCAGACACACAGGGCCCTCTGAGCATGATGTTATCACTCTGAGGCTCCAGCGGTACATTCCAAGAAGGCATCCTATTGGTGGGAAAAAAAACCCCATTTTGGATGTAAAGTGGATGGGATTTTTCAGAGGCTAGATTAGTGGTGACATTGATAGAAACAGTCCTAGATAGACAAAGAACCGTGATCTAATCCACAACTGAGACACAGACTCTGTTTGGCAATATTTTGATACAGACGCTGGATCTCTGTAGTATGTAGTGTGAGACTATTGTTTCTTTGGACAAACCCAGTGCTTGAATTTTGATTATCTCAAAATTAATGATTTTTCCCTGAAGGAGAAGAATGAGGTACCACACACATAGTACGGGATGTCACATCCTCGTGTGTCCTTGCTGTCTGTGGCCATAAACTCATTGGACTGAACATATAAGCCACGATCACCACAGTTGTTCCCTCAGGTCGACAGCTGGTTTTCACCAAGCTAAGCAGTGAGATGTCTTAACCTTTCTTTAGAGAAAAGTTATAGTAATTGCCATTCACCCTGACACCCAATTCACCAGATACTATACACATAGTATTGGAAATATAATCACCGGCAAAATCTCCAACTGCTACAGTACTCTTGTGCACTATGGAACCAGCAGATTGGACAGAATGAGCCACCAAGGGGGCTGGTACATCCAGATGGTAAAACCCAACAAAAGTGTGCAGAGAGGACCAATTGGCAGCAGCACAAATCTCACACACAGATAAACCTTAAAACAACATGCCGTGACATTGCCATAGCCCTGGTCAAACGTGCCCTGACACTCTGCGGCACTGGGACTGTGCTGCTGCTAAAGTATAAGCCAGAGAGATAGCCTCCACATTCAGTGGGAATATAGCTGTTGAGATAGCGCTTTTCCCTTAACTGGATTGGCAAGGCAGACAAAAGACTGGTCACATAAACACACATTCTCATTCTTAGGGGCTGAAATTCTGGCTCTTGAGGACCATAAAGCTGTAGGCTGTGGAGATAACTGTAGGTATATAACCTGCATTTGGCCATAGAGGAACTTTTAAATGTTTGTAGCAGGGAACTGGATACAAGATTCACAAAGTTTGGAGACCACCTACTTATCAGCAGACGCCAGAGAGAGAAGCGGTGCTGTTTTGTTTAAAAGAAACACTGTACAGATTATGTTGGCTCAAATGGAGGACCACAGAGAGCCACAATATCCAGCAGTAAATCCCAAGATGGGATGTTGGACTTAACCGTAGGTAGACCGCCATATCACCACTGGATAAGCACTTGGTGACACTCCAAAACGGCTGCTAGTACAGGTTTAATGGTGATGGTTTCCAGTGGTGGGCCACAAGAATCAGGGACAGACCCTCAACAGTGGAAGTGAGCAGTTCCCATCCAGCCTACTGAAGTATGACATCACTGTTGCGCTGTCTGAACGTGATGGTCGAACAAAACCAAACAAAACCAAACAAAAACGTTTCAAGGTTAAATACACTGCAAGCTGCTGCACTACACCTGCCTGTCTGCTGATATCACACCATAGCCTTCACATATATATTTAAGGAATATCAACTGTTGCCATCAGGGAGAAGATGTACAGTTTCACAAAATGGACTGAGTAAAATGAAATCGGCATTAAAACAACAACAACAACAACACAAAAAGGACACGGTACTGAGATGTCTCTGGGTTGCGTCACTTTAAGAACCTTTATTGCATGTTACTCCCCATCTCTCTGCTTCTCCTATTTACTGTTATCTTTCTGCTGTAGTTATCTAAATAAAACAAGTGTGTAAACATGTCCTGTACCGAGTGGCATTACTCAGTTGGAGAGAAATCTAATGTGCAACAACTCCACCGTGATCCAAGCACTAATGATGCCTAATGTAAACAAACAAATCACAAGATAAGTAGTAAACAAATATGAACTATTACTCTGGTGGATTTATGGATTTATCCACATTAATACCATTCATGGATTCAACAAACAGAGTACCCTGACTATGAAAGGAAAGACAAAGAATAAAAGGAACCATAATTGGCAGATATTGCAGATATGCCTCTTTCATCATTTGGTTTTTAAATAATGATGATATGATGTGTCTGTGAAAACATAATTCATGTATAAAGGCTCCTGTTTCCCATTGATAATCAAGCTATCATCCCCATATGAGTATGTTTATAAAAACATCTGTGATTTCTGAGTGCTAGTTGTGTTCCATTAAATACTATTAATTCTGAAAGGATGAATTGACAATCCATATCTATCAATAATCTCACTTATGTCATGCAATATGCAGTCATATTTTATGTTGATATATTTTGTATATTGTAATTCTACTATTCCAGAAATGGCTGATGATTTGAGACACAATAATCAAATACAAAGGATCTGACGGTTGTTTGTGAGTAAAACAGGTGCAGCTGTGCAGCAGAGTGATCCCAATATGACACTCATAGAATAATCACATTATTGATCCTGATGTTGTAGAGAAACAGAATAACTCTACAGCTGTTAACTTCAAGCCTGTGTTTATTGCTTATATGCTTTTATTGTTTACTGTTATTGTCAGTCAATGCAAAGCTCAGTTCAGGCAAACAATTCAGATCAGTTGAATTCAGTTTTACTGTTTGCACTGCCAAATCTCAAGGCACTTTGCATTCTAAGGGTAAGACCTTACAGAAATATATGAAAAACGTGCAGCTATATAGAATTATGTAAAAACCCAATAAATATTAAATATAAATTATGTAAAAACCAAATAATAAATGTTGCAATAGGGGTTGTGTTGAGTTTGCACTTGTGGCATCTATAGTAGAAGAAAGGACTCATGCAAAGCAATATAGATTAGTCGATGCAAGTTGTCCGAGCCTCATGCAGCTTCCCAAGTAAATATTAATTCTATCTAACTCTCATCTCTCTTTCCCACCTAAAGTAAACACAGTATTATATCATATTTACTGGCAATGTCTATTACACTTCATTATTGCTCTGTGGTGTCAGACTTATGCAGCACAAATATACAGAGTGTGTGCGTGCAATAATAACATAACCCACAGAGCCACAGTGACATATTTTATGGAATATATAAATTAAATACACTGGAGCATGTAGGATGAACAAAGTGTAGATTTTTAACCTCCAATACTCAACCTGTTTTTATAATCAGATAATATGATAATCAAATTATTTTGGACATTTACTTGTCAGATTGTTTATGAAGGCATACATCGGTCATAATGAAACATTGCAGCAACATGGGTAGGATCAAAAAGAGACAGGAGTAATTCTGAATGTGCTGTATGTGAGATTAGTTGTTTGCCAGAGCTAACTGGCTAACGAGCTCCTGGGTGCAGTGCTTCACACGAGTCAGTTTTTCTTGTCTAAGTCTGAAAAGTCAGGAAATACAGGACCTTTTTCCACCATTACCATTTTCTTAATGTACGAAGAAGTAGATGTAAAAATTTTGCTCTATAAACATTAGGCTTGAAGAATATATGGACATAAATGTTATCTTCTTTTTTTTTTTTAAACATTGTAAAAAATATTTTTAACTATATCCATTTTACCACAAAAATCAAATTTCACACTAAGGTTTTGAGAGAGAGCAAGAAGGCAGGCAGCTGCTCACATCACTGTTACTCAGTTTGAGCCAGTTTGTCCTTAGTGATGCTGCCATGAACTTTGTGATGCTTTAATTATTTGTAACGGGTAAAGAAATTATTCATATTGAATATGCAGGCACGGGTAAAAAAATGACTAAATTCGGCTGGTAGCTGGTGACATACAGATGAGAATGAAAACTAAATTAATTGCAATTTTATTGTTTGATCTTGTGGTTTAATTTTAATGCTGGTTATGGTTGACAGGTGACATCACAGCTGTGTGCTGTGTAGCTGCAGACATGTCAGAAAGCCCCTGCTGACACCGCTCCAAGTTAGTGTTAATATTGTATGTGTTTAACTACAGCTAGTGCAGACTAGTGTGTGCCCGGGACCAAACATTGTGGTTGCAGCTTTGCGAAACGACCTGTGAAAAAGATGAAAGAACCAATGTACACAGATGAATAGCATGTTCAGATGGATCACTTTGATAACTACTTTCAGTGTTTGTAGACGAACTGTAACTGAGATTGCCAAAAATAAGCCACAATAAAGTGTCTTGTCTTTGCCATGGTGTGCTGGTTGCATATCTCTGCCAACCAGTTGGTTTGCACTTTACGAGTCTGTACAGACTCATTCTAAATGGGTTATCCAAAAGTCCAAGTAGGTGTTCGTCCCACATGAAATGAAATTTGCTCCAGGGGAATGCTGAGATAATGCATTCACGATAATTGAATGGACAGTTTGGCAAACTGAAAACATAATGCCTCTGATCAAGAGGCCTTAGAAATGCAGGAAGATCATACAGTTAACAGAATGGTAGGTAGAAACGGTAGCTAACAAGTTGTAATTATTATAGGTGGGAATGGAAAACTACCCACATACACTTTTCAGAATGAATTAAAATTAGATTTTTATCACTAATTTCAGTCTAAATTAAGTGATTAAATATACAGATTCCTAATTTCGTTCATATCTGTAGCCTGAAAAACTTAACCCTTAGGACTCTCCAGATTATTTCTCAGCTACTGTTAAATAAAAATATTCAGTTTCCACAATCCATTGAGTCATTTAAGACTCGTTTATACAACATGTGTAGAGGTGACTCAGCTGTCCCCACCAGTTCCTTGTTATTGGAGAAGCCACTGAAAAAATAAATAGCAGAACAGAACACTGGTTTCCTGCTGCCAGGACCCTCCTACACAGCCAGAACTCCTCCTCCTCCACACAGACATATTGTTGGTGAAAAAGCTGCCGTCAGTGTTTTTCTCAGCTTTGTTACAGTGCTTTCTCTGCGCGATCAGAATGAAGCATGTGAACAGGAATTATGAGACAAGTGCACTACATTGTTCAGTCTGTGCACAAGCATCTTCTTCCACGTTTTTTTTTTTTTTTTTTTTTTTTTT
>OMLM01014246.1:0-24795 GCA_900302695.1 Helostoma temminkii | reverse complement strand
AAGGAAAACAAAATCTACAATACAAAGTGTTAAAAAACTGTAGGAGTCTGAATATGTTCTGAAGACTCTGAACTATTTGATTTATTGTCATTCATAATTTTACAATCGTGGTGTTAACATTTCAGTGCCAAATTTAGGAAGCGCACTCTTCAGCAGCATTACACAGGCCAGTGTGTTCCTGAATGCCACATAGTCAGGCACTGGTGTATGATGGGACAGCGGGGAGTGTTTGGGTTTCTACTGGTCTCTGCCAACCAGCCAACAGATTGCAGGCAGATTCCCGCATGTTGGTGCTACGCCTGGGAGAAACATTGTGAGTGGGAATATAAATGAGGCCCTGCCAGATTTTGCTTGTCCTGCAGTGAGGACAGCCTGGCTAAACTCTCTGAGTACCTGGGCAGGCTCCAGGCCTCCTAGTAATGATGACTAACTGACCCATGATGAGAGACCTCAACAGCACTGGTCCATCAACTGAACCATGAGTCTGGAATAGACTGATCTACTAGTTTGTTTTCGGAAGTGTTGGATCTGATGTTAGTCACATTTCTTCTGTAGAAACACAGAAGATCTTTCAGATTTTTTCAGTTTGCAGCTGTTTAACAGCTGCCCCACACTGTTTTCCACTGGTTACATATACTGAATCGGGAGTTGCAAATCAATAAATAGCTTTATTATTCAGTAGCCTTTTCTAAAGCACAGATCTTCTTTGCTTCCTTGGTAGCAGCAGGTGAAATCTGACAGACGCTCAACCAGACTTAGTTGTTGCCGCTAGACTTGGCATTTAGTGTGTGGACTTAGGCACCATTTGGTGCCCAGCAGCAAATGTCTGCCAAAAATGTTTTCTGTTTTGCTTGACTCATGAAAAGTCAATATACACCAACAGAGAAGATATACTTTTAAACTGATGCTCAGCAAAATCATTCTTTGTGGTTTAAGTTCCCAGAGCTGTAGTCACAGTGATCTTTTGTCAGCCACTAACCTTTATTTACTCTGTCTTGTCCTGCAGTTTCTTCTCTAGGCTCCTGAATGAAAGACGAGGATGTGCAGAGCAGTATGGGTTGTTGATTGGTTTAGCTTAGGGAGTCACATAAATTAGTGGTGCAAATTGGACCCAGTGGGCATTGTGTATAGCCAGCATGATGGTGGCTCAGCAGAGAGGTCAAACAAAGGCCACGAGGAGCTGCAGAAACGTGCTCTAAAGACACATGATAGCGAGATGAATTGATGAACTTCAAGACATTAACTGTAAAACTTCCTTGCTGATCATCCTCAGGAGTGCTGTGACCATAATAATAGAGGAAGTTAATTAGGCTTGATAGTTTGTGGGACATGGCTTTTCATACACTTCGTACATCACCATCTCTGGTTCACAGCATCTAATGAAGCATAATTATTTTAATCATAAGTGTGCCTTCGGTAGACAGTAATGTTTATGATGGTGATGATGCTGATAAGCATAATGGATCAAACCAGAGACGTTAGTGTGTCATGATATTCATCTGACTGCAGTGGGTCACAATATTTGAACTTTAAATGGTTTGTGTAATCACACATGGATATTGTAAGGATATTTAATTAAATATGTTAATAACAAATGTTAAGGCTTCGATAAGTAAAAATATGGTTTAAAAGCATTATCTGAACATTACTATGCAGGTTTTCAGCTGTCAGAACTTAAAGTGGTTAAAATCAGTGTTCAATTGATCCCCTTGCCGATATTGTTGTCGGACAGCTGCCAGGCAGTAGCTGTTGGCATCACTACTTGGTTTCAGTGAGTTGTCTGAGGACACTTCAACATGTTGCCAGGAGGAACTGGGAACCAATCCACTGACCCAGGAGTTCATAGACGACTGTTCTGCCAACTGAGCTACTGCCACCCATATGAGCTTATCCAGAGTTATGAGCTAATGTCCTTTGAATGTAGTAGATTCATTCTGACATATTGTCGATATGTATTGAACCTGTTAAACTGTTAAGTAGCCCTTTAGAATTATAATTAATATATGTGTGCAACAATTATTGGCACCTTTATGAATTCACATAAGCAAAATATTTGTATATATTTTATTTTTTATTTTATATATATTTTATAGTCCCAAAGTCCCAAAGCCTCTTAGTCATTCATCACAATAGGTAAGACCAAAGACCATAGTTGTGATGAGCAGCAAAAGGTTGTTGAGCTTCACAAAATGGGAAATGGCTAAAAGAAATTAGCAAAACACTAAAATGCCAATTTCCTCCATCAGGGCAATAATTAAGAAATTCCAGGCAGCTGGAAGTGTTGTAAATCAGCTTGGAAGAAGATGTTTGTCTGTCTAGTCCCAACGCAGGAGGATAGTTCCAGTGGCCAAATCTTCAGGAATCACAGCTGGAGAACTGCAAAGGGTTAGTTGGGTCTTGGGATCAACAAAGTCTCCAAAACTACAATCTGACATCACCTACAAATAGTTTGGAACAGTTTCTAGAAAACAGCCTCTACTCTCATCCAGAAACAAACTCTGGCATCTTCAGTGTGCCAGACACTACTGGAACTTCAAATGTGATTGGGTTTTATGATCAGATGAAATATAGAGCTTTTTGGCAATAAACACCAATAGTGGGTTTAGAGCACACAGAGGGGTAGCCAAATGGAAAAGTACCTCATGCCTACAGTTTAAATATGGCGGTGGGTCTTTAATTTTGGGCTATTTTCTGCCAGATGATCTGAATATCTTGTTGGACACATGGTATCATGGACTATATCAAATATTTAAAAATATTTAATAAACACCTGATTGCCTTTGCCACAAAGCTTAAAACCTGTTGGGGGAAACAGAAGAGCAGAGTCCACCAGCGTGGACCTCAAAATCTAAAGGATCTGGAGAGATTCTGGAAGGATGGATGGATCGGATCCTTTGCCATATATTCTGCAACCTCATCAGCCATTATAGGAGAAGACTCAGGGCTGTTATCTTGGCAAAGGGAGGCAGCACAAAGTATTGACTAGAAGGGTGCAGATAAGATAAAGATTTTTGGGGGGATAAAACTATGTTGTTTTGTGTGTTTTGTTGTGTTTTTTTGTGAATGTTTTGAGCAAAAGATCAAAAGGTTAAACAATAAAGACATGTTTTCATAGTCTTCTTCCCTTACAAATACCAAGGGTGCCAATATTAGTGGAGGGCACTGTATATGGTAAATTAGTACAGACATACAGCAATTCAAGTCCACATTTATGCCTACAGGCAATTTTAGTCTGATGTATCTTTGGCCTGTGTGTGGATGCCGGAGGAAAATGCTGTACGCAGGGCTGCATGTTTAACACCAACACTAGTCTTCTCACTGTATGCTCAGTACAGTAATTACACCTTGATGAAGTAGTCAGTCTTTTAGTGTAGTCACGAATGACCTCAAAGGAAGTTATTTTTCTTAAATCTGAGACTAAAAACAAATCCTTTGTTTTCAGGTAAAATTCAAGTATTTTCATGTGGTCTGTTAGAAGCCAAACGACAGGGCCACAATTACTGCATGTACATATACCTATAATGCAAATAGTGTGTTTAATAATTATAATGTGTCTATCCTTATCCTACAGATTTTTTGTTTTGTGAACTGTCTGACAAATATTATCTTGTCAAACTCTGACACATCTCGTATGAAATCATTTAAACTGCGCCTGTCGACTGGGCATGTGAGATGTTGTCCTGTTTGTACTTTTCCTTAGTCTTTGCCCTCTGGCAGTCTTCTGTGTACAGGAATGAATTTCTGAGAAAAACTCTAACACAAATAATAACAAATATATCATGGTTTGGCATGGTAATTCAGCTGCCACTGCTCCATGCTGGTGATTCCTCATCGGTATAAGACTGGTTGTATCTGAGACTACACGATACAGAATCACAGCCCCATCTGTCTGTGTGTCTGACACCTACCTGCCTACTGCCTACTCATTTCCAGACCAGGGAGCCCAGATGGTTTTAGCCAAGATGACCTGCACCCTTTTCACTGAGAAATGTCTTTGTCACCATTTTTCAATCTTCAAGCAGAGTAGAGTGAAGCCACAATGAAGCAGCTGGAGGAGGCCAAGGTGACCCTGATGGAAAGAGACTCAGTTAGAGGAACCTTATTGCTGCAGGGTTATTCTAGTGTAAGACATTAATGGTGCTGTCATTTACACTGTAGTTCAAACTGCATGTCAGTATAGTTCCAATTTAAATGCAATGTCTTGGTTAAAAGCTGCATTTCTGACAAGATCAAATGTGAGAAGAAATTAGCTTCACTTTGAGGCACATATTTTTAAACTTCTATCAATCATTGCGTAATCAGGCCATTTCATTAAAAAGTGGAGTCCATTTGGTCAGGATGTTTCTGTGAACATGTTTAGTATCAGGCTGTGTTTGATGTTTGATCACAGTGATCATTCCACTATGTTGTGACTTCTAATGTGAAATGAAAATCTGGTAATGATAAATATTGTAATGATAGTATTTTTTAGTTTGATATCAGTTAAAACTGTCCTCTTCCTTAGAGAACATGAATTGTCATAAGCTCTATATAACTGAATATAAAATAACAGTAGAGCTTAATTTATTTATTTCAAATTTTAGAGAATTAATCCCATTTCATATTCAATGGGATGCCAACCCATGTGGCCAAAACAACCACAGCACACACATTTGTCCCCTTACAATCCTAAACCGCGTACATTGCTTCTTTGTTACTATTATCTGCAAAAAAAAAAAACTGTCAAAAGTAACATTATGGTATATAAAGGTACCATGTGCACTTATAGACTACATAAAGTATGTCTCCTGCTTTTTTTTTTTTTTCTTTTTTTCTTCAGAAATTACAGACATGATACAGAGAGTCACTTGTGTTTGACGAGAGAGAGGAGGAGAGGAGAGCCAAATTGATGTCTCCCACCGCTGTTGCTGGCCAGTGATACTAAGAAATGTTTCTGACAGAGTCAAAGTTCTGACACCACATCCATGGGTAGCTGAAACTCCACTGGCTTCTGTTATGCAATATGTCATTAGGGAGTGTCTGTTGTTAATTCTTCAAAAAAAAAGCTCGCGTTTAGTATTTATTATATTATTCTTATTGATTAAAACATAAGCATGTCCCGAAACCGACGCCAGTATTGTATATTGGGTTCAATACCACCCTTGTGTACTCATACTAGCACTCATAAAACCTTTCAGATTCTGTGCCCGATACCACTTTACAGCAGAACATGGATCGCGTGTTGAGTAAGTGGATAAACACAGGTGTTAGTACAGTTTTTTATTTTTTTTAAGTATTACATCACACATTGTACAATGAGTTTGCTAATGCAAGCAACAGCAGCAGCAACCACTGCTGCAGAGACATCCCGTGGTCTGTTAAATAACAGAAGGTCTTACTCTGTTTATTGTGTTACGGTTGAAAATACCAGTTTCCACTGCTGCCCAGCTGCTGGAGCTCAGGTATGTCATTCCCAGCCTTCATCATATCGTTGACACAGTGTTACTGAAGACACATGGCTTTGTGTGAAACATATTCACAACCTGTTGCAGGACGTTAGACTCGCTTCACCAATGATATTTAAATAAGCAGATTCTACCTAATTTGTCTCAGCAGTTTAACAGCACAGTGGGTTCATGAGCATTTTACTCTCAAGCGAATCATAACCGCAAAACAATATTTGGGTTACTACTCCCTTGTGGAAGACATTCTATCATTGAAATGGGATGGCAGCTTGTTCACCTGTTGAGTTTTGTTTATTTTTGGATGTGAGCAATAATCTCCTGCTGTGTATTTTATTTTGTCACAGTCAGAAAGTAACATCTGGTTACATTGTTTAATGTTATTGCACTTCTCTGGTAATTGCAGTTTTTATAATAAAAAAATGCAACTGCAATATTATTAAGTACTCGTAGCAGTACTTGGTATTGGCAAGTGCGCAAATGTACTTGTAGTACTCGCACTCAGTCAGGAAAAAAGTGGTATCGGGACATCCCTATTTAAACATTTGCATGTTCATAATATTCAAAAACCTACAGTATACTTCCTGTGACATTATATCACAATCATAAAGCCCCAGCTGACGACATTTTGTTTGTCAAACCTGAATATTTTCTGCTTGTATCAGAAATGACAGAAAGCAACAAACAGTAACTTCTTCAGAGGAGGTGGTCTTCATTTAACTAGCTGACATTTTAAATCAGTTGGCTGCATGACTGATCAATTACTGAATTACTTTAAAGGGAATGATTTTATTTTTTTCAAAAAAAAAAAAAACTCAATCCAATTGACCGTGATTTGAGTTAATGTGCTAAGAGATGTCTGTCAGAGTTGTATAATAATCTCCTGAAAAGCACACATCTTAAGCAACTGGCTCTTGTTCATGTTTACTGCATTAAACTGTAGACTGTAAACTGTAGTTTATAATGAGACCAGACTAAAATGCAATAACAAGCATTCAGTCTCTGGCCAGTTTACTGGAACAAGTTTCATACTACATGTGGTCTAATTTTCACCCTCTCCTACTGTGCTCTCAGCTCTCTGACCTTTTCGATAAATCACGTTTCAGAGTAACAATGTTGCCTCAAGAAAAGAAGTTAAGACAGGATTAGTGGTTAACAAAGCTGAGGTTGATGTAACCTTGGCATGCATCGTTAGAGTCTGTGTACTGTATTGTTGTAGTTAGACAAAGCCACACCAGCTGCAGAGGTGATAAATTGCTGCTGCTGCCTCGTTTCTCAGATCTCTTCCTTCTTTCTCAACTTTGATCACACGAATGAGTGTGTTTTATTAAAGGAAATTGTGTGAGGATTAGATAAAAGCTCTCTCTGAATCAGTGTGATTTTTCTATTTACTGAACAATGGTGTGTATTGTATTTCCACTGAACCATCTATACTGAGACTCCCATTTGGTCAATCAGAGAAAGAGAGTGTAGGGGAAAAGAATTGGAGGACTTCCGACTTTGAGTTTGTTTTCCAGTTCCCTAAAAAAGAAAAAAAGAAAAAGCAAGACAGATGTGATTTTTCAGACCCAAACAAGATTGTGCTGACACCACTGATTTGTTGGTACAGGGTACAGTGGTGTAGAAGAAAGTTCTGTTGAGTCAGACTCTTGTATGTTTGGTACAATCAGAAAAGATGCGGTTAAATAAAGAGCAAGGCAGCACTAGAACCACATCACAAGGTGTTCAGGTATTATGGTCTTTCTTCTGAAGCAGATTTATGATCCAAAACAGTGCCATCTGCTGCTCCCTGTCACCTACTCCTTTCTCCAAGCACAAGGTCCGATAACCCCAGAGGGTTATTATGTTAGATTTTTAGAGTGACCAGGAGTGACCTTGATGTTACATCTGCACAGAAAAAAAAATTATTTATAATATATATTATATTAAAAGATGGGAATCAAACGGAAAACTCAGTAAGGGATACTATACTACCCAAGTGTTTTTGGACTGTTTCATTTGATGAAGTGTTAAATATGCACACTGGATTTGGCTGATGAAAAAAAGTATTTTAAGAGGTGCATTGTCATACTTGATACAATTTGCTAGTTCAATAGAGCCTGCCTGGGTAATTTGTTCATTTATAGCATTTCTAAACTTAATTTTAAATGTGCCTTTAAGGCTTCACTAATAGACATTTTGTTTAATTAAATTTTTTTTTCCCACCCGAAAGGATTCTTTGCTTGGTGAATGCCTCAGCTGCTCTTTTGTGTCTGTACAGACAGGCTGTGTAGAGACATTAAAGCTCAACTCATTCTAATACACTGTAACTGACATGATTACCTTAAACCACTAACTCCTCTGTTCCTCAGTGGTGCTTTAATCGCCACGAACTCAGGACTTGAACTGGTCTGCCCTGCTGATGATGTTCACTCTTATATGTTCAAAAGGCACCTGAGTTCACATATTAAGGCACTGTCTTGTCAGTTATAAAACCTGTCTGCTCCCTGTCAGGAAGATGGATAACTGTCAGTGGTTTTCTGCCGGCTGACATGACTGACTTCTACATAGTGCTCATCAGTGCATGCTCGCTGTCAAGCTACTTTGTTTCTTTTCCTTTGGTCGTTCCCCAAAGTCTTTCAAAGTTGTTTTATGTCAGCCACAAGCTCAGATCTGGAGCTTCTTGACTTTGCAAATGTCGATCATCTGACAATGCCCTTGAATCTTCAAAGACACATTCTTTACTTTCCAGTAGCTTTTATGGCTGTCAGTGTTGTAGAATGATGGCCTTTAATATTTACAGCCTGTATATGTCACCCACCTTATAATTACCTCAGTTATTGTGTAGTCGCTAGGGTCAAAATAAAAACAATCTTCAGAATGAGCACCAATGGTAAACAGAAGCCTTTAGCAATGAAACTCTAAAATAGTGGCCTCATCAATTTAAGTCATAAAACCATTTAATGTAATTAAATGTGAGGTTTCCAGCCATTGCCCAGAAAACAGTCTGCCACGTTTTCTGCTGTGTGCTGAAGTCACTGCATGACTTTCACATAACATTCAAAGTAAAGTAATGGTGATACATGGCACCATACCCATGTGATCTGCTGTAAACTAAATGTGTGTACAGTTAGAATAATCTGTCTTCAGTTATTTACCTCCAGAGTGGTATTGTAGATACATTGATATGGTTTTGAAAAGGCAGTTTTATTTAGATGTTTTTTTTTTTTACTTTAGAAAGAAAAAAAAACCTGAACGAATCAAAAATAAAAAACAACATACATAAAAGGCCTGCCAAAGCCAAAGATGTATGCAACAAAAAAATGGTTGTCTAATTCCAGTTGCGTTGTTCTCAAGAAATATACTGTCAAGTTTGTAAGAAATGGGATGAATATATGTTTCGGGGAATTTGTCCTCTGTACACCACCACATTGAATTTGAAATGAAATGCTTTTTTAAAGAATTCTCCAAACTGTTGTACTTGCCACTCCTAATGTTTTTTTCAGCAACATGTATGACTAGCAACATACAGTAGCAACTTTTTAGCCAGGCATTAACTACTTTAAATCCTTAAAATGTGTCAGTGAATGTTTTCTGCTGCGGCTGTGACTCCGCTTTCTGCATTCAGTGTTTGTGGTAGCAGTAGCCATAAAGAAGAGTGAATGATGTTTTATCCCTGTAAACTATTTTCTCTTTGAATTTAATAAAGTTAAATTTAACATTACAATTTAGCTTTAGTCTTGTTTTCTCAAAACATACAGTTTAATAGTGTGAGTAACCCTATTTATGATATAATTATTAGGTATATTTTACTTGAAACCAAGCCAGTCCAATTTTTTCAAATTGTGTAGCATTACAGTGTAGGAACCAAGTTAAATAATATTTTCCATGGCTTCTGTTAGAAAACATAACTGTGAGGAACCTGCCATTTGCCAAGATAATAGGAGCTTAATTTTGATGTGACCCTCTCTCCCATTTTCAGGAGTGATCTACAACTTTTGTTGTATAAAGTTGTGATGCAGGTTGGCCCATTTTGGAGTCTACAAGCAACAGGCAGACATTTAGAAAATTAGCTTTGATATTGATATAGATTTAGCATGCTTGCTTGAATTTGCATTTTAAAGTTTTCCATTTTTCACTGTACATGGTATTTGTGTGATGCGTGTTTATGCATGTCACTGGGAAACACATTAGAAAACATTCTTGTTTTTTTTCCTTCAACCTGTAGTGTTTTTATAGTCATCTTAAAAATCTGGATGTAACCAGCCTTATCAGGGTGTTAATACCGTATCTAGAAAATGGAACATGCTGAGATACAGTACGACTTCTCAGTGTGCACTATTAGCTGAATGTTCTTTTCCTGCTGTGGTAAGGGCACTATTAAATATGCATGTGTAGCTTGTCAGTTCAGTGAAAGTTCACAGGCAGACTTCAGTCGATTGATAGAGGGACCTTGGTTTATGTTGATAGATCAGAGTAAGCTTTTGCAAACACCGTAACTCAAATTAACAGCTCAAGGTGTTTTCCCACTTTACACAAGTTTTTGTGTGTGAGACTGAGCAGTGACGGAGGGAAATAACTTAAGTCGAAAGCAGCTGCGAAGTGGGCTATAAAGCAATACTGTGACATCCGAATGGCCTGAAAATCATACCAGACTTAATGGTCCTGCCAGAAATGAAGCAACATCTGCTAACAACTGAAGCAGTGTCTTAATAACATAAACAAATATAAATAAAGTTGTCTCGTCAGACATTCCTCTTATTGCTCTCTGTTCTCATCTCCTCTTCCCTGAACGCACCTCTGCTTATCTGTAATTTTCTCCTCTTACGTAATCGACCGTTCTCCTCTTATGTATGTCCTCTATGCATCTCATTCTCCTCATCTCGACTCAATTGTTTTTCGAGTACTGCATATGATCAACTCCACTTCCCAGGCGATGAGTCTGTCCCGATTTGCATCAGGATGAACTGCAATACTGGAGTCGACTATCAGGAGTCAGCAGGGCTCTTACAAACCGAGTGGCTCTGAGTCGTAATCCTGCTCTTTTTCTCAACCTATGCTGACAGAGTGGTCCGAAGAGGATGCAGTAACATATTAAATAGGTTTACAACTTTCTACACTGCTGCTGCGTGTGTGTGTCCAGACGTGAGCAGATCCTCTTAACATCTTCCTCCTGGCACACATTGATCTACTACTCTGGGTAGGAGGCAGCAACATCATCAGGGTTTACGAGCTCAGGGCCTCAAAGGGAAATAATTTGTAGTGTTCACTTAATAGATGAACAGTTTTTCTTTCTTTCTATAATTGGCTCTGTCATCACATAACTGCAATGAACACACAAGACTGCCCTTTAGGGAAAAACACACAAGTGGTCCTTTGCACAGCAGATTATATCAGCCTACTGTACGTTTGCACTCACTAAGGATGGACATCTGTGTTTGTACAGTCAGAACGGTCCATTTTGGTTTCTTAAACATAAAAGTGATCTTTGCCCAACCTTATAAACGCAGTTGTCTTCTGACCTAAACCAAATATCTGCTCTTGGCAGTTTAGAAACCCTCATGAGCCATTTTATAGTGACCTTTAAGAAGGAGACTCGTTACACCAGAATCTCGAGATTGGTTTCACCAAATAAACTGTTAACAGGAAATGGGAATCTTCGAGGTTCAATGAAGATGGAGTTTTAAATGCCAGACATAACAAAATATACCAAGGGCATGTTTTCAGTATATGTGAAATGAAATTTCTTTTGGTTATGTAAATGTAATTCAGTGAACTCTCCGAAGAGCACAAGGTGCTCTGTACATAATTATGTTTTGAAAAAATTACAGATTTGAAAACTGCAAGAATTGCAAGAATAAAACTATTCTAATTCTAACTTCTCTCACATGGAAATGAACCATCTGGAGGAATGGATTGGGATTATGACAGTTACTAATTGGGAACCATCAGTGCCTCCACCACACTTTACATTCAGGATCATTGTTTCATAGGACACTGGGCCAAACTTCTGATACTGTATTAGACCCTATTATACTGTATCCGTCCATTATTTTTTGCTATTGTCTGTTTTTTGCCATACTTTTTTCTCAAAGACATTCGAACTGAACTTTTCTTTTACTTTTTCCTTTTATGTTCAGGATATGAACATTTATTGGTCATATTTTTCGAGTAACATCTCAATCTTTTGTATGATCCCAGAAAATATGGCAGTGCTAGCTTTGGAGTACTAAGAGGCCTGTATACTATTCAGAACGTACTTGGCTTTGGAAACCACTCAGGGAAATGCTATCAGACCCTTGATGACCCTCTTCAGGAAATATGATATAAATAATGGATGGACATGCAAACAAAATAATAATTTGTCTATATCTATATCTATAGGTATATATAGATAGATAATACAGACCTAAGCACTTCAGAATTCAACATTCAACGAAAAAAAGTCATTTCTTGTTAATATTATTGAAGTCATAGTGGGTGGTGGAATCATAGTGTCATTAGGAATCATTATTGGCCCTAATATTTTGGCCCCTTCTATTATTTATTTAGGGTCACCAAAACATTATAACTATTATTAACTATAATATATAAACATTTATAAGAATTATCACCTTTCAGACAGTTTTAACATAAAACCGAGAAATTATAGCTTTGTAATAGTAGAATTGACAGCAGAGCTGTTGTATTGGATTGCAATAGATTGTACAGGTGGTAAAAATGTTATGTCTGTTCAGTGTATATTAACCTGACTTCTTTCTGTCCTGCTTCATGTGTACAACCAAGTAAAACATTATAACTCTCCAACAGCAATCTGTCTAGAAAATATGGTTCGTTGTCCCCAGAAATGAACTAAAATATAGCATATTATCACTTTCTGCAACAGCCCCCTTTTCAGTGGGCGTTCTTTTGTGGCTGATTATTAATATGATATTGGATGTGGTTTTATAACACATTATACAAACAAGCATTTATCTGTATGTACTGCCCTGGGTTACAGTTCTTTACCAGCACAGATTCTCTAAACTTCCACGACTGCATTTTGAAAATTTCTCTGCATCGCACAGATTTTCGAAGATTTAATGGATGATAGAATTTTCCATATGCTTGTATATCAATGTGTCAATAAACTGTTCTGTTGAATTTCTCATGCAAGCTATTGATTTTGAAAAGGAAGGTGACTCCTTTGAATTTGTCTGTAAGCCTTGGTTTGTTTTCAATTCAGTCTGTGAACCTGAACAGATCAAATAAAAATTTAAATAATCAAAAACTTCTTGTATAGGTGAAATAAACGTACGGTACGTTGTGTGTTGATGTAACTTCTGAAGGACTCTGAACATGTCCTTGCTGCATCCTCTGCACTTGCTTTTTTTCTAGCCTGTTTCACTCAGCTGTGTCTGATTGTCTCTCAGTTAAAGAACATAGAGTTTTGCCTTTCACACCTCCAGATGAGAATTTTGTATAATAAATTGTATAATGCATTTCCCAGTAAATCTATTTAAGCAACAGACCCCAAAGCAGCAGAAAGGAACTGGAACTGTTTTCACTTAAACCTTTTCATCTACATCTATTGGATTAGTGGAGCAGAGCTTTTGGTAGTTTCCATAAAGGAAAAAAGACTCATTCTCATTTCATCGTGTGTACCCTGTCTCAGTGTATGTGTGTGTGAGCGTGCATTGTAGTTGAAGGGTGGATGGTTATATTGTGATGTTTGCTTGAATGCAGAGAGGAAAGGTTTTATTCACTTTTTGGCGATAAGCTCTGTGACCAGTGATGTTATGTTGTCAGTCCTGTAATGTCCAGACCTGGAAAATTATTAGTGAAATGATTTTGTTACAGTGTAGTTCGAGGGGCCATTTCGTCTCTGTGTGACACTTCGCTCAGTCCAATGCTGTGGTTTATGTGCTGTAGCGTTCGTTGCATTTGTTCTTTACAAAGTCTGCAATCAATTTGTCCACAGGGTGATTTAAAATGCTTGATCATTGTCATCACAGCTGATGTGTAAAGTGAAGCATGTACCTCCATCAGGCTTCATTTACTATCGGGGCAGAACAGGCCATTTGTGGCAAAGGAAATGGAATCTGTCACTGCATGAATTTGGGCTTGTAGGAGGAGGTGGGCAGCAGCTGTGCTTGCTGAAGGGCTGCTTGACACTAATGTGACTTAGACTGATGCCAGCACAGAAAACGAAAATTTTACAGATCGTACTGTATCTTTACGTAGGCTGTTTATCCTACACATACTTGTAAGCTTATTTTAAACCCAGTGAGAGATGTTTATCAATGTTGAAATGTAGTTCCAGAGAAATAATGTCTTATTGTTCCCATTCTTATCTCTTAAAATCTTCCAGATTTTCCTCCTCACATCTTTTGTCTGAAAGACCTCAATTCTTGAAATACTAAGATCCAAAAACACATCTGAAGAGGAAGGGCTAGGTAAAAGATGACCAATATATCACAGTACTGTAAGCTGAGTGATATATTGTGATTCCTGTCATAGTGTAAAAACCAAACCAAAATATGAATAAAATGTAATTTAAAAGGAGTGTTCTTTGTTAAACACAGTATGCCTTCCTATTCACAGAAATGTTTTTCTTTAATAAATGTGTGAAGCTAAACTTTTAATGAAAAATTTGGAATTTTTGCAGAACCATATCATATCCACCATATCAGAAGCAATCTATATATTATTATTTAATAATAATAATAATAACAATGTATTATTTAATCATGACACAATGTATTCTATTGATTTTTCTGTTAATCTCCACTAGAACAGATATTCATTAAAAGTGAGGATGTTTTGTTACAAGCAAAAAGTCAAACCAAAGATCTTCACACGGCTTTGACTGAATTTAACAGAGCTGTGCTCGTATGTGACTGAGATCTTCATTAGGTGTCGGCAACTGAACACCACAAAGCTGAGCGGTCAATATAAAGACTCACACACAATTATCACTCAGGTGGTTGCGATTTGCATGACTGAAAGTCAGTTTGTAGAGAAAAGCTGCCCTGGTTCTCCCACATCACATCAAAGAATGTGTTTGTGAAGAAAATATGCAGATTATTCAAATTATTATTTATTTAGCTGCTGGAAGACAGGTGGCTGTAACTCAGATGGTTTGGATGTGTTCTGTCTCTGGCCACTGCAAGGTGCTTTACTCATCATTAAAAGCACTTCTAACATTTTACTTTGGTTTTAACAAAATTAAACATTACAGAAATGAAGGATCTATTATTTTTATTGTTCCACTAGGGTCACAGGATAAGCCTCAACTTCCCTGACACTTGAAAAGCAGTTAGGTTAATATATATATAGATGGATGGATGGATTTCATCTCTTTTATTAATCACATTATACTTAATGCAAGCAGTTACTTTACAGTGTGTTGAAATCAATCCGTTGGTGTGTAACTGTTTGCGTTTTTGCTGAAGTTTTGGGAAAAAGAGGAGAAATCACGTCTTTCCTGAACCCCATGAATTTCTGGATATATTTTTTTAATACTTTCATCATAGTCTGATGCAGTTAGGATGCTCTGTTGTTTCCACCAGCCGATTCTTGCTCTTTGTTCCTACCTTGATAGTCTGTTATGGCTCAACCTGTGGTGACAAGTTGCTGTTGTTCTGTGCACGAGTCTGTGATTCACGTTAATGCTTCGAGAATGTACAGGGGGATTTGTTCCACACAAGTGGAGGTAAATGGGCATTAACACTCACTGGTGACAATGCTGCAAGACTATTAATCCTTTTTTCCCTGCGGATCAATGCAAAGAGCAACGGAGGAACAGATGAGACCCACAGAGGGACAGCAGTTACTAAAACATAATGCCACACACTCTCTGTTTGAGCTGTAATATGAACTGGAAAGTTTCTGAAATTTTGTAGGTATGTAACACCACCCATTTGTCCAATTTGTCCTACATCCACCAACCTTTTGTCACTCAAATGTGCGCACACACAGACACACACTGACATACACTGAATCTGCCCACTGTTCGCACCAGTGGGGACCCAGCAATGGCAGACAGTGAGTGCTGGGCAGAGGCTGAGGTGGACAGTGATTGGCTAGACCCAGTGTTGGACCTTTAGGTTGTGCGTTTGAATATTTGATTCAGTTTATACATTATATTGCCTTTATTAAGAAATGGATCATGTAATACATATTTTCGATGATTTTCACATTACCTTCCATTGTGGTTATTTAGATCATTTAACGTGACGGGAAACAAGCACATACATATATTACATTTCTTTACCACTGTGGGAAAAAAGTAAATATGAGTAAAAGTTTAAGCATAAACAAATGCATAAATACAACCCTTTAATTAAATGCACATTATTGATTTAAAGTATCAGCAATAGGTCAGTATTCCCTGTTTTAAAAGAGGTTCTAAGCAATATAAAATATGATGGCCACATGACTGGATCGGGGTATCTCCAAAATTTCTTTTTCCATCTCTCCAATCTGTACAACTGCAATCAAACATTGGATTTGTATGGACTTACTTCAAAGGTAGTTTCATTGCCTTGTACACATTTAATATATGTGATAAAACACTTTATTGTTACAGGGATATAGGCGGCAGTGTGCGATTGATTGGAACCAGTGCGATTGTGGCTGTAACAGACTCTCATCAACTTCTGACTTTTGAAAGTCGGCCCTTTCTTCCATCTTTTAACGTCCCTGTGCTCCTCCGAAGGGAAATGGTTCAGACGCAGGAGAAGATGATCTTCAGTGTGTGACAGCAGTTGGGTCAGACGTGAGTCTGTATATGTGTGCTTACATAACAGGAATTATGGAATTGAACAGTGGGTGTTGTGTTGTGAGAAGTATTAAACACTCACTCACTCAGAGGCATGAGAATTTCCACAGGCTGCCTCTTGGCTCAGAGAGTGATAGATGGTTCCTATTAAAGTGAGGGAGGCAATTAAAAAAGAGACAAGGAGAGCCAGTCACTCGTCTGTAATCACACTCCCTCTCTACAGTGTTGCAGAGCTTGATTGCCAACGTGAAAGAGACACTGTATAATTTTATTTTAAGGAGAGTTTTTTCGTCATTTATTACACTTCTTTCAGAACTGTTTAATAGATCAGATGCCCTTTTGATTTTGCTGCCTTAGATTCTCTGCAGTTCTAAAAATGTTCATTGACATAATTTCTTTCAAATCTTACGCAGATGGAATTGGCCTCTCTTAATTTATTTTAGCACATTTTTGGTGCTGCTTCAAAAGCAAAGCTGCTTTCCTGTCCAGCTATTCGCTCTTGCATTGGCAAAGTCCTGCTCTCACTAAAGGGATTACCTGGACCTCTACAGTGCACCTCCAACTTGGTTACGCAGGTATTTCTGTTTGGTTATTTCCTTGTTTCCTATCTCCCAGCCAAGTCTGTACAGCCAAATGTTGCAAGCCATCAGCAGACAACAGGGATGGGTACTGTTACCTTGGGAACAACACAACCTAATAATCTTGTTGTAAAATCATGTTCTGCAGGCTCAGGATCAGACATTTGGAAGCAGATCCATTTTCATAAGTACAGCAGTGCATTGTATTACTGCTGCTACAAGGTGCTGAGGTGTCTTCACCCAGCTATCACCACTCCACAGGCTGTATAATCATCCCTCAACACTGTTAAGGAAGGATTGGTGTGTGGGTGTGAGAGACATGCAGTTTCCTGTAGCAGATGAATGCCACTTTCGCTTTAAATAACTGCCCCCACTGCTAATGTCTCAACTATTACTAAAAAGTGGAGATGCTGAATCACAGTAATCACATAGACCATATATTGAAAGAGTGTTTTAAGGAGGCTGCATCTGATAAAGATTTTTATATATTATTTTACATTAAAAGGCAGTTAAGTTCTTGTATAAAATGTATTTGTTCTGTGTATTTCATATCATGTTGACAGCATATCTCTCATGATGAAACTGTCTGGTACATATTATTGGATTTTATATATAAAACCTTTTTCCAAGCTTAACCATGTGAGTGCACAAATCAACTATAGAAAAGTTCAGTAATAATCACTTATCACAAATGAATAATGTACTCGGAATACAAATGCATTGTGTGTAAACATTTTATTACATTATTAGAAAGCACAATGTTTTTTATGTCCTTTCAAACTTGTACATTAATATAATCATCATCACTGTGATCCTGTCATGATAGTGCTAGAACCTCACAGAGCTTTCAGTATGGCTGAAAATGCTTTATCTGGTCTGCAGCATTCAGTGAGGTCCCCAGCCAGAATCTTTATTTCATAGCCATACATAAATAAACATCACTGTACCACATTTAGACAAAAGGATAATATTAATGTCATGTCCCTGGACAGATCTTACAATGTCACACCTTAAATCAACATATAACAGTGGTCCCAAAGAGGTATCTGTCTGAAGATATAAATTGAAATAATAACCCTTATGCTCGTGATCTAATGCCATAGCTACACAGACAGCGTACAGTGAGCAGCACTTAGCAGAACAACAGTAGCAGCGTTTGGCTGCGCACAAACACTCACCACAAACAGCTGTGAAGCGAGTGAGAGAGACAGGTGGCTTGCTCACGACTGAGTGTTAGAGATAAGTACACACACAATAATTCCTAAATCGCCCTACAACAAATGCAGTAAGGCCACTGTACCTGTTCTGCTGCGGTTGCTAAGTTGAATTAAATTACACAACATCTCTGTAAAAAAATTTCCTTAAACTATGTACAAACCGTAAACACTGTGCAATCTGTGTAAACTACTTGGTCATTTTTTATTTCAGTCCATTTATTAATTAGGATAATATAAAAATTGAATTGATAAAATAAAATATCAGTCTCCTAGGCCACTGATGTCACCATGGCATCCCACATATGCATTTTAATTATAAACATACTATATAAATAAACTTTTTGAACCATCTCTTGAATCTGTTCATTTGAGAATTGTGAATAACATTTGTACTGAATTAAAACTAAACTTTCAAATAACCAATCTTGGACAAACATGTAATGGAAGTTTCTAAATTATTTTGTTGTTGATGTGTTTTGTAATTTATTGTCAATTACTGGCTGGTGTATAAGCCAATACAAGTGTATTTGTGATAAGCCAGAATTGACTGTTTTGGTTGAAGCAACCGGCAAAATCGGTCAGAGTGACATGAGGACGTTACATGTCGAGAGCAGAAGGAAGGTTTGGACTCTCCACAGGTTTCACATTGTAAGTGTTAACACTTCCATAATTCCATTAGGATCTTTTTGGTAGGAGATCAAACAGGTTGTCTTGTATCCACCTCCCATTTTATTGATGTTTTTTGATGTTTTAGTTTTATAATCATTTATGATGGTGGGCTGACTGACTATGAACAGAGTTTTTGTTAATGTTGTCACTGTGTACAGCGCAGGTACAGAGCCAATGATAGGTATCTACCCAAAATATAAAGAAATGATATTACTTACAGTTACAGTGCAGGTATGAGTAAGTAGGTATGCAGCATAAATATTGACATAAATCTTAAGCTAATTACATTGTGTGTTCAGTAGGGAAGGTAAGGTTTGCATGTGGGACCTTCAGTCCCAAGAAAATCTTCTATGACCTCCCTGATGTTGTGTGATGAGCTCCAGGTTATTGTCCACAGTTATTGTCTTCCATGTTTTCATTTCAAGCAGTAATTATATGCATAGCATGTTAAACAACATACTAAACATACCTGAATTTATAAAAGATTGATGTGTCCTAAACTTTATTGTGCCCTGAAATGTGTAAATTTCAAATGTATTAAAGTCGCCTTTAATTAAATGTGAGAACGTGCATTTTGACTGCACGTCATTGTTGTACTAGAATTTTTTTTTATCTTTGGAGTACAAAAACAAAAATATAAACTGTAGGTCTTTGTTCAAACATGAATTGTACAGCATGCCGTCAGGTGGTGAACCTCAGCCACAGTTGTGGTGTCATCTGTGAGTTTGATTATGAACCATAAAAAGGAACACAGTTGTAGGTGAGGTGAAGGTGAAGGTGAGCACAAAGAAGCCTCAGTGTTTAGGAGGTAACTGAGGACAAGGGGTTGTTTAACCTGACAGTTACTGTAAGGCCGTGGTCTGATGCTCCAAGGTTCAGTTGCTGTGTCACGTTGCCTTAGCTTGGTGATCTGCCTGGAGGGAATCATTGTGTTGAATGTTGACCTAAAATCAATGGCTAGAATTCAGACATATGCTCTGTTACGTGCTGTCTTATGTCTCATCTATGTCAAGATTTACTTTTTCTCTTTGCTCTTTTTATTGAAGGCTGCTTTTGTCTCATATGAATTGAGAGCACCGACTCTTCAACTCCATGTCCGTTTTCTATTAACTAAGATTCTATAAATAGCTCGGCTCTTGGCCTGTATTATGTTTTCACAATGGAAGTAATTTAAGAATCCATTAAGCAGGCTGTCTGCTATGCTATAGTTGGCATAAATGATAGAAACTGAGAGCTGTGGTACTGTAGGTTAATTGTGCCCTAGTTAGCAAAAGCTACACTAGCTTACAGCATTTTATGAAAAGAAGATAAAATAAAGACAGTAAACGCGGTTGATTTGTGGCAGAATTTTACTTTGTAAAAAAATACATAGATACTGTAGTTTTTATAACTCTTCAGAACTATTTGGTTGTGTTACAGTAGGCGATATTACATTCCCACTGTGAAATACAATAACCAACCAGAAAGGCACTGTCTAACATGAATAATTCAAATGTTTTCAGTATTCAAAGGTAAATGTATTTGGGCTGCCATGATTTATGCTTATTAGCATGTACTGTCAAAATAACATATCGGAGCAGCCCAGGGGCAGCTGTGTCAGGGACACCAACAACATATGGAGACATGTTTCATGTGAGATTCGTGTTTCTGCATCAGTATTGGTGTCGCTTTGCTCTACAACTTGCGCAGTTTGTCATATGATCAATTAACAGTACTTGCACATTTTATTTATTACATATGCAGAAAGGTGGGAATCAATGTGTGGAATATTTTTCACTTTAAAATATGTTTTCTTTTAAAAAAGGGCATGAACTATGATTGAGAAGAATTAAAATTTAGATTTTTTGTCCCAGTACATTTGGAGAAGACTGCATATCACTGTGTGTCACTGTAAGTTGAATATTTTAGGGTATTAAAGGCATCTACTTAGCTGTGTGAATAAATAAACTATTAGCTGCACCCAAATCTTACTACAAAAAGAATGTTTGCAGCTAATAGTTTATTTGTTTGGTTTATTGGTTATAGATTTATAATTTAGTCCAAAATCAAATCTCAAATTCACAGTTAAATGTTTGGGAGAAATGTACATCACAGTTACACAGAGTCTAAGGTGATGTCTTTGGATTTTTTTCTCAACAATAGTCTAAAACGCAAAGAGATTTATTTACGATATAAAACATCAAATCTTGGTAACTTTACCTGTCTATTCACTAATCAGTCACTTGACTAACTGTGTAAATACTAGTGTAGCTTTGTTTTGTTTTACTTAGCTGTAACACATTGTAAATATTTCTTTCTTTCTCCCTTTTGGTTGCTTCCTAATGGATCACCTACTTTGTCACGTTCTCCCTCTGATCCTGACTTTTCTCTGGACTCCACCACCTTCTGTAACCTCCGGCTCCTCTGGCTGGCTTTTTTAGGTAAGTGCTCCGTTTTAAACTATTACTCACAGTCTGCCTCCTCAGGCTTTAGCATGGTGTGGCATGCTCCTCCAGCAGCAGAGGTCAGGCAGTGATCTAGCACTGGGACGGTGGACCAGGCTAGATAGGACTGGAGTAAACTGGACTCTTATCCTGTTCAGTCCAGGATAAATCCTTATTCCACATTCACTGAAATAGGCTTGTAGATACACAATGAGGTAAAGAGACACAGTGCTGTCTGTCCTGTCTCAAGGTTACAAGTGTTTTTTTTTTTGATGTAGCGATGAGATGAACGAGCTCTTACATGTTATAATAATGACTGTAAGGACAAGTGAACGCACGTGAGTTGTAATCTACTATGACTACGGTGCATAATCATGTTATCCTTTGAGGCAGAAAACAAAATACATGAAAATCATAATAATCCCACCATGACCCCACTGGCTTGGATATCTTATTGAAGCGTTTGTGTTCTACCAGTCAGGCAGATGCTACAAATTGTGGCTGCTGAAAAAAAATTGACCCTTTTGAGACATGTAATCTTTTCTCAGAAATGAAAGTGAAAACTGTGAGTGAGGAGGAATATTGAGCAAATACTTCTGCAGACCGACTTCAGTATTAATTAGAAAAGCTATGTGTGCATAGCAGGCGGCTACCGTACCACTGTGAGCATGCAGTGTAAACCTCAGAGGCAGTGGCACAAGTGTGCATTTAGGTTTATGAAATTAGTTTTACGCAGAGAAACAAATCTTTAAACATGTTTTGACTGTCGAGCTCATTTCTTACAACATGACCCCACACTGGTCATTTATGCACTCGTGTCATGTTATTACCAGTTAGATTATACACTGTGTGTTACACTGACTGTAGGATGGGCAGCATTTTACATCTGCTCCCCCTGCTGGTGTTTGTTGACAGAAACCACACAGACGGCCACTGGCAGCCAATAGTCTGATATTGGTTGTTACATTTGCTTTTCCGTTATTGATGTTAGCTCAGCGCTTAGTCACATTAATGCATCGTGTTTACTCCTGCTAAATAGTATGCTTTCACTATACAATATTTCATCTCAGTCATGCCTTACAGAGATCTGCTTGCAGCTCATTATTGGACTCCATTTTGTACCCAGTCAGATGTCTCCAGCCTCTCTGCCCACTCTAACCTCTCCACTCAGAGGGAACGTGGTGGGGAGGCACTTCATCAAGACACACAATCACAGCTTGATATTAGTGTGGTGTTTCTGATCAATACTGACTGCTGTGCTCTGCTTCATTTCTTGCTCTACCAGAGTGCTCCACTAGATGGTATACCATAGTCAAGAGTGAAATGGTAGTGATGCTTTGTGTGTATGCTGCAGGTCTAAAGGTTTCATCAGATTAAGCAGCATTTTTATTCAGGAGATGGAGAAGTAAACATTTGCTTTTGCCAATCTTCCCCTGTGATCCCTCTCATTGTCACATCTTAAGGGTGAATTTGGTTCAAAGTCAACTGTGTGGTTTGAGGAGTATAAACAGTTTTGTATGGGTTAGCGTGTAATCTGTCATTGTACTGTGATTGTCCACCTATTAACACCTGTCAGTTGCATCTGTGTTCCTTGTGTTTGTTGCTGACATCCTACTTACCAAGGCCTTGCTCCTGTAACCTGCTCTGATAGTGATTCTCATAGG
The DNA here is from genome assembly GCA_900302695.1 of Helostoma temminkii. Lineage (NCBI taxonomy): Eukaryota > Metazoa > Chordata > Actinopteri > Anabantiformes > Helostomatidae > Helostoma > Helostoma temminkii. Next base: position 2,062 of record OMLM01014246.1, on the reverse strand, counting down.
TTCAAATATTGAGCAAATACTGTTTGTTGCATGGAAATAATTGGTATTGGGATATTAGGGAGAAGCAGGTAGAAGAAATCAGCTCTTCTTGTTTATTCACAGGCAGGTCTATCAGCCAGATTGTGGCAATCAGCAGGTGTGACTGCATCATGTTCTGGACATTAGTTTGGGCTCAGTGCAGCACGCAGCTGCTTTTACATGATGGTCTGTAACACCAGGCCAGGAGGGTCTGCCACAGAAATGTTTGAAGTAATTGCTCTTACCAGATGCCGCTTGCAAACTAAAATTGACTCAGGACATTCAGTTTGTGTTTAAAGCTGAGCTGTTGTTGACTTTCATTTCCTTCCTTTTTTTGGATAATGTTGTAAATAACAGTCTGTATAAACCTTATCCTGTATAATATAAAAGGAAGTATTTTCACAAAGTTCACCCAAAAGGTCTGACAGCGGTTAAAATTCATGAAAAACTTTTTTCATTTTAAAACTAGAGCTGAGGCAGGGTTTTGGCATTAAACAGTCTCTCTCAGTGATATTGCCTATGTCCTGCACTGAAAGTTGGAGGATTTCAAGGTTGCTAATTTGCAAGTTCAAGGCAGTGTTGTTCAGTCTAATCAGTGTTCGTGTTCACCACAGCCAGTCAGAGCTAATTAAGATACTAATGAGCACTTGTACCAGTCCTTCTGCCTGCTAAAGGTCACTTACTCTAATCGTGTGAGATAGACGATATTCTCGTCCAATGAGTCTCTGCAGATATGAGCAAAAAAAAAAAAAGATGCAAAACAAAATGGCTAGTGCAGTTTTAAAGCAGTGACATCATTATCTCACTTAATGGGGAGAGTATAATGTATTAAGGAAACTTTACTTTTGATTTTGGTTTGCTCTCGCTGCTGCCAGCTGTTTAGTGAAAAAGCTGTGAATATCCACTGAGGCTGAAGAGTTTCTCACAAACTGGTGGAAACGAACACAGAGCCAGAGTCAACACTGGACTTAAATTCACCAGGTGTTCAGAGGGAGGACTCTAAATGAATGCTAGTTTACCTGTGTGTCTGCTGGCTGTGTTAGCATTCAGCTGCTCTTTCATGTTTGCTGTATCACCTTGGTAATGTGTGAGCCTGATCAGTTTGTGACTGTGTCCCTGAGAAGACAAAAGGAATAGCACATAATTTGAATGATTCCCCGCAAATCTAGCTCTTGTAATGCAGGAAATTCGCACACACATTTACAACAATTTTAAATAGTAACACTCAGCGCACTCTTTGTCCCTCTCTACAAGGCTACGAGCGCTCTGTTGCTGCACCGTGTCTTGCTAGTGAGGTCCAGTCGAATTTCAGCGGTATGAACATGAAAGCATGCAAACATGGACCGCCGGTTAAAAAGTAAATGTGCATCAGCCAAAGTCAAATCCATTGATCATATAAAAAAAACAAAACAAACAAACAAAAAAACCCAGCAGAACCCGAAAGGAATACTGCAAACACTGGTGCAAGTGAACGTTCCTCCTCAGGAACCTCAGACAGAACAAAGCAACAACAAAGCATCAACTTTAAGTTTCCACTCAGACATTGTTTCATATACAGGAACAGTGAAAAGAAATGGTAAGGCAGATTCTGCAAAAAACACAATGGCTACTGCTGTTATAGTTATTCCGTTGCAATGTGAGGAGTTGCAGTATGCTAACTATGAATACTTTTCATGATCACAGATTTTGCAGCCTTGAAGGATTTGTACTTTAATGGAGTATTTCCGTATTACTTTTAGTAACCTATAGTCTAATACAATTCAGAGGAAAATAATGTACTTTTACTACACTCCATGTAATTTCCAACATTAATTACTAATTAATTTTGCAGGTCGACTTTCTTATAAAGTACTGATCTATGATTTATGGATTAACCCTCTGTCATACAGTGGTTAAAATACACAGTTTTCTTAGTGAAGAACTTTTACTTTTGTACTTTTATAGCAGGTACTATAGTGTAGAAAAATTATATGGTACTTGTATTAGGGAGTGTTTTTCTAGATAAAAACTTGCCCTTGTACTTGAGCATTGAGTTTTCTTACGG